>SNQJ01S0015186.1:93939-107365 GCA_010110895.2 Picea sitchensis
AAAAAAAAAAAACCAAAATAATGTTTCTAAGTGTAGCTTTGGTATGCCCCAAAGGCTAAAGTTTGGTCCTTATGTGAAGTGTAGCTTTGGTAAATTTGACAATTTAGTATGCAAACATAGAATGTAATATATTCTTTGTTCCACCTTAGCAAACAGCGTTGAATGCATGCCTTGGGGAAGGCACTTTTAGAGAAACAATTCTCAATTATTGCATACTTTAATATCTTTCTCAATATCATGAAATGGTGAAACGAAATTGTTTAAAATTTATATACAAAACATGCATACTACTCACCAAACAAAGATATGCTATAACTTCGTTTCCAATTATATTTAATATTTATTTTAAAACATTAATAGAATGTTAAGTAAAATTTATAAAATAAATTTAATAATTCCTTAACTTCTTTTCACTTTATGGAAATTAGCTATTGACATCTATACTGAATCCTTTATGGAAATTAGTCATATATCTCCTTCGCCTTCTTGGGAAGAGATGTCAGTAATGAACGCCGCTTTTTACCCTTTATCTGTAATATTTGTCACCTAAAAATAAATGTTGAGTTGTTAATGCTGAGCAACAGGCCCGCAATAAATATGGAAGATAAAAAATAAAAATTAAAACTTAAAAAATTAAAATAGAATTAATAAAATTATCAATCCTAAATCAATAAAAATAAATACAAAATCTAAAACCTATAATTATAACAATTATATTATAAACTTTAAAATAATATAAAAATTAGAAAAAATAAATAATGTGAACTAAATAATAAAATAAGGATAAAAAAAAATAAACAATCTTAAATATTATATTTAGACAAATTAATAATAAAATAATCAAACATTCTAAAATAATAATCATTTAATAAAATATTAATATAATCATAAATATTTTTAAGGATAAAAACATTATAAATCTGTAGATCTTCCTAACTATTCTAAGCATAAAAGTATATGTTAAATTTACAAAACCTTACACATATAAGTTAATCATGTCATCAATTTAGAGTTTAGTTATGTAAAAGTAAAGCAATATTGACCCAGGACAAATAGTATACCAAAAAGTTTACCTCCTTATTCCAGTTTGTTTTCCATGTCATACATGCAACTATAAAAGTCTGAATTGTTGTTCCAACTATCATTCCAGTCCAAATCCCCTGATACAAAGGATTGTAATCAATAATAAAAACTATTATTCTATCTTAAAATCTGGTAGAAACAATAAATTTAAACTTTTAAACATTATATTAATAAAAAACAAATAATCTATCTTACCTTTATTTCTAAATGAAATACAAAACCTAATATCAAGCCGAATGGAATACCGATGACATAGTAACATGAAAAGTTCACGTAAGCAACTGAAGCTTGCTTCCCCACTCCAATTGCAGCACCTAAATAGAAATTCAAATGTTCAAATTAAGAAATGAATAACAGGAAATATTAAAAGTATCGACAGATTAACAACTCCCACAGACCTTCATCTTACAATTCTTTTCTTTCAGCTTCATGGGGAATTTACTAGAATACATAATCTCTTTTATAATATCCATTCTTTCATCTAAATCTCTGGGGGAGAACTGTTTCACTGGATCTCCAGGAATAGGACAGTCCCTTCACTCAACCTCCATGGGGTCACAGACCTTCAAGAAAAAGATGATGCCATACAGAGAACTTAAATAGAAAAAGCCAACCCAAGCAGAGAACTTTTAAAATTGAGCAAATTAATAAAAAATCATCACAGGTTGAACAACCCAAACTTATTTCACCATGTCCACTGTATTTTTTTTTATTTCAGTTATGTTAAACCAAAGATTTTATGTTTATTATTATTAAATAATAATAATAATCTGTTTTTAAAGTCATAGTCAAGACATATATTAAATTGGTGTATGTGATTTCTTTGTTTGTGGGACAAGGGACCCCTTTAAGTAGTCATTTGATTGCTAAAGTCTATCAAGATATACATATCCTACCCCTCTGGATTTGAACCAGTGACCTCCAAAGAAGAAACACTCATCATTTAAAAAAAATAATGAATCATAATATTACAGAAAACATGATAATAAATACTAAGTAATAATATTAGAACAACGTCCCTCAAATATAAGACAGTCTGTGATGGAGTGTGCTGTTAAAACACTCCTTAATGTTAAAGTCACCGATCAACATAGGCTCAATTACAATAAAGACTAAGCAACCAGATAGAAAATTCACCTTATAATGATTTGGAATGGAATCATAAGGGATAAGATTGGAATCATGGAAATTTCATGGTTTCATTCATGTTCTTATCATTTGGGCGCTGTTTTTTATAATTTTGGACAATTTTGTTTTACATGATTCTAAATAATTTATACAAAGTCATCAACATAACATTTATGTAATATGAAAACGCTGATATAAATGCAAAAACAAAATACTCCAAACGAAAACAGAAATTTTGAGAAAACTAGGTTTTGGAGCTTACCCACGAGAACTTGTTGTACGCTGTTGACGAGGATTGTAAATGCTAATAAGACGGCCAAATTGGCAACAGCATCTTGCACTATACTGCTTTTGGTGAACAAATAGCCCAATTCACCGCGAAAAACCATAATAAACACCCAGAACAAAGTTCCTATAATAGAGGAAGTCGCCACCGCCACTGCAATGGTAAATTTGGCCCCACTGGCAATCCCAGCTCCAAGTTGATTAGCAACCCTCACGCTGCATTTACAACAAGGCTATCTGAGAGATATCTCCAAAAGAAAGGTTAGAGGCTTTCTGTAACTATTATAATTCTGATTAATTAGAATTTAAAGCCATATACAAACCTCGTCGCAACAAGAAAGCCAAGGGATACAGCCATCTCCCATTGATTGATGTTCAGGCTGTAAGGTATTTAAACACAGAATACTTGACTTCAATACAATCTCATAGTTTGTCATAGCTATATAAGCACACTATGCTACTCTGTAAAAGAATTACTGGTTTTTCATTTCAGAACACTTCACAGTACATAATTCCATAGCAAAATTGTCATGGGAAATGACCCTTTTTCAAAATAAGGGTTTCTATTCAAATATTAAAAAAGGTTTCTATTCAAATATTAATATAGGATAATGAACCATTAAATATTTATGGTTTTCCAACTTCCCATGTTGGAAACTGCCAACAATTAATTGACCAAGTGTTGCTCAACATTAATTGTGTGTTATTGCTCAACATCCATTACATGCTACTAGTCAATATTCACTACCTATTATGCTCAACATGTATTCCTTTGTAGTACTAAGAATTTATTGAGATAATTGTTTTGCTATACAATTGAAAGGTCTATGAGGCATCTCTCTCAACATTCTCCCACTTGTCATATACCATGGAAGATTCTAAGGAAGAATGCATCAAACTATGAGTTAACTACTATGGCTCATAATGTCCACATGGTCATAGCACCACTTGAATTTACCTATACTCATCGATTTTGTCAATGCATCTGCAACATTCTATAAAGTGTCAACTTTCTCTAGTATCACCTTTCCATCCTATACCATGTCCCAAATGAAATTACATTAAATACAAATATGATTTGTTTTTACATGATACAAAATCGAATTTTTACTATCATATTAAACTTTAATGTCTCTTTGACTTAGCCCAACATCTAAACACAAATTCATAAGCCAAATGGCCTCTTTATATGAATGATAAGTTTCCATATACTCTTTCTTTGCAGCAGAAAAAGTAGTCATAGATTTTCACTTGTTCATCCAACTTACTACTCGAAAAAACAATTGAAACATACATTCACTCCTATATATCCTTCTATCTACATCCTCTTCCCAATTAAAATACACATAATCCTATAAATCCACTTAGTGTGGATCCCCTAAAACATCATTATGATAGAAAATATAATATTGAGAAGTACCTTGCAAATATCGAAATAACCTCTTCAGTGAAACCCAATGTTCACATCCAAGATCAGCCATGTATCTACTCAAGACTCTCATTTCTTGGGTAATGTCTAGTCTAGTAAAATTAATAGCATACATCAAACTACCAACTACATTAGCATAAGAAACAAAAACCCTATCCTCCATCTCTGCAGATATTAGGAAACTACCCCACTAAAATCTTAGTTCCCATAGAAATAAGAACACTCAATGGTCTGCAATATATCATTTGAAAATGCTACAACATAGAGTTTACATACTTACTATGGCTCAATTAAATCCTTCTCTTTTTTCTATATCTCCTAATATCCATTCCTAAGATATGTTTTTCAACCCCAAGTCATTCATATGAAATTGTGTTGAAAGATGATACTTCAAATCACAAATTACATCCTTAAAATTTCCAGTGGATAACATATCATCTACATACAGAGGGATAGTAAGGAAATGACCACAATCATATATGTAATACACACGATGATTTGATGTAGATCTTAGAAATCCCAATACCAATACAAAAGGACCAAACTTTTGGTATGACATTCTAAATGACTATTTGAGACCATATAAAAACTTTCAATTTTCAAATTCATGACACTTTACCTTTCTCAACACAGTGCTTTGGCTATGTCATATAGATCTCCTCCTTTAACTCACCATGTAGGAATTCTCTTTTCACATCCATCTATTCTATCTTTAAATAAAATTATGTTTCTATAGATAATAGGAACCTAATAGATGTTAACCTAGTAACTAGGGAAAACATCTCACCAAATTATATCCCTTCAACCTGGAAATATCATTTTGCAATCGATCTTGCCTTGTACTTTTCAACACTTCCATATGAACTAATCTTCACTTTGAACCCCCATTTACATCCAAAGTTTTTTTTTTTCCATCGGGAAATGGTACCAAGTCCCATGCATCATTCTTTCTAAGTGTAGTTGTATCCTCATCCATGGACAATCTCCAGGACACCTTATCTTTTATCTACATTGCATCTTTCATAGTGCTAAGATAATTGGTGTTAGCACATAAAACAAATATGCATATGAAATATGATGGACTATAATTATACCTATTTGGTTTCCTTCTTTATTGAGTGGACAACCTTAATGTTTGAAGTGGATTTTCTTCCTCATCTTCCAAACTCTCTAAACCCTTCTCCTCATGAGGTCCATCATGAACTTCTTGTCCATTTTTTGGCTCAACTTTCTTTATATTGGGTGGTATTTGAACAATTGACTTCTTCTCATCCTCTTTTCACAACACCACTATGGGAGAAGGCATACCTTCTCTATAAATAACATTCATGTTGTACAAAAAATTTCTAGCCACAGTATCTCAAAGCTTGTGCCCTTTCACACGAAGTCCATAGCCAATGAAGATACATTTCATAGTAGGATTTTTATCCAACTTTGAATTCTTCATGGGGGATTTATCCTGGTACAAATCCCTTTCTTCTAGAGAGTTTTTTCTTTTTTTCTTCAAAAACCTTCAATAATGACATATCAACCAAACATAATTTGATAAGACTTCTCTCCTTTCTCTCCAACACCATTGTGTCTTCATATTTCATACTAGTGGGTTTTGTTCTAGACACTACAACCCATAGATCTTGATTTATGAGAATATCCTCCATCTTGAGCTCAAAGTTGTACCATTAAAATTTTCCATTTATAATCTAGATGTGTTCTCCATTTTCATGCAACAAGATTTCATTATGTGCAAATTCCCACTAAAACCAATATTAGATAAAAAAAAAAGATCCCCATCCCTAATACCTTAGATTTGAGGTGATCACTCTTTGATACCAAATGAAAAGAAAAAAAAATGTGAAATGCACTCTCTATACTAACCAATGGGAGAATAATATGTAGAAAACTTAAAAAAAACAAATGTAAATGATAAATAAAAAACAAATAAAAGTCATTACACTATAGTATTATTAAGCAACAAATATATAGTTACAATACATCACCGAGTTTATGTGCTCTCAATAGGAGTATTCGACGGCATGAAGGTTCTCTTAAAAAAAAAATTGCAATAAGTTAAAAGACTCTCACGTTCCTCTTACCCAAGCAACCAATAAATAGGTATAATGAAACTATAAATTATTTATGGTTTTCGATATCCACACTCTAAAAATCAGCAACAATTAATTGTCCAACCACCCTCCTTGAAATTAATTTCATGCTTCTACGATACATTCCTTACCTACGACTAGTTACTACCTATTATGCTTAGGGCATATTCCATACTACTGCTAAGCATTTATTGAGATAATTGATGTGGTGCACAAATGCAAGGTGTCATAGTGCAAGGTGTATGACACACCTGTCCCAACATGATGATTATTGATACTATCCATTAAGAAATCAAATTTCTTTTATATGATATTATGAAAATGGTAAGAAATTAAAGATAATTTTTTATAAATATTGATAGCTAAGATGCATTAACAAGTTAGAAAGATAGATATTGTTACAAATATTTTAAAATTCAAATTTAATGTGGACATTTTTAGGAAATTTTAAGAAAGTGTTTTTCAACCTCCACCTTATGAATAAGAGATGACTAGACATAATAATAATTCTAAAAAAAATTGATGAAAATATTATAAATGAATAATAATAAAAATAAAGAAAAAGAAAAACTATTTTTTATATTAATAAAATAGTTAAAAAGGGGAAGTATCCCCATTGAACTTGAGTGGTTAATTAATCTGAATGAGAGAAGTGCTAATACTTAGTGTTTAGTGTGATTAAAAAAAGGTCATAAATCCATTAGTTTTATATTTAACTTTATTATTTTATTCTACTGATGAGGGGAAAGCTCGTGGGAAAGTATAGACGGCAAACCGCATGCAATGAATGACGTCAAGCATGAGAGCGTGACATGGTCTAGAATCGATCCACCATGCCAAATTACAGCTATGAAGAGCAACACAGTGGGATCTCAAGCGAGCAGGGGCAGAGACCTGCACAGGAATAAAGGCCGAGCCATCATGATCATATGAGCCGCAATAGGGAAAAAGGACGGGAGAGCTCACCACCGTGGGCAAACCATGATTGGAAGGACAAGCTCGCAGCAGGGGGAGATCAATAAGAGGAGAGACAACAAGAAGAGACCCAAACAGAGGGAGCGCAACAATAGGGGCTCTCATAGAAACAAGGGCAGGGAAATGAAGAATCTCTGTGAAGTACGACACAGGCTAAGTATCCAACAAAGGAGTTGCGACAGGCCAAGCGGGATGGCGTGAATATAACAAACGCACATGAAGAGGGACCCCCTTGGAAAGGCAGCTCTGGATAGTCCATGGCGGAAGTCAAGAATGGAGTAGGCGGCAAAAGATGCGAAGGGCACCTTCCAAACTCTAGTTATGCCAAAAGGAAAAGTGACCATTACCCGATGGGAAAAGGAAATAAAAGAAAAATGCAAAGGCAAAGCGTGGGATGCATTGGCACAGGAAGCGGACTGAGTAAATGATCTGGGGGCCACACAGCCCAAGGAAACCCTCTACCGTAAAACGATGGAGATGGTGTAGCTAACTAAGATGATGATCGGAAAAGTGAGTTCAGAAATGGAAGATGTCAGACTCGCCTTAGCAGTCTGGAAACTATTACCAAACTATTAGTTGAGGTCGAGAAGGATCAGAAAGCCAAGATGGAGCGGTTGGCAGCTCAATTCCACCTTTACCTACACTATGTCCATCAGATGGATATCACGCCGACCGATGGACACGGTGTGCCAGCCCAAATCGGGAAGACTCGCATGACCTCATAGAAGGATGAGAACAAGAACCAGGCAGATGGTGGAAAGAAACACATCATCGTCTTGGACTAGTGAATGGTTAGTCTAATGGCAGGAATGCGAGGAGTATTCAGGTTAGTTCGACCCCACTAACCACTCAGGTCTAGTGGTTTGTTTCATCTTCTGCTTTTTATGTATGTGTTGCTTGTCTTTTTCAAACTAGATATGGTAGGACTGGCCTAGTTTCCCCTGGTGGCAGACCAGTAAGCAGACTGAGTAAATGATCTAGGGGCCAGACTGAGTAAATGATCTAGGGGCCACATAGCCCAAGGAAACCCTCTACCATAAAACGATGGACATGGTGTGGCTAACTAAGATGATGACCGGAAAAGTGAGTTTGGAAATGGAAGATGTTAGACAGGAGGATAACAAGGAAAACAAGAAAATGTTGGATGAAATCCTAAGCCGCCTTAGTAGTTTGGAAACTATTACCAAACTATTAGTTGAGGTCGAGAATGATCAGAAAGCCAAGATGGAGCAGTTGGTTGCTCAATTCCACCTCTACCTACGCTATGTCCATCAGATGGACATCACGCTGACTGATGGACACGGTGCGCCAACCCAAATCAGGAAGACTCGCATTACCTCCCAAAAGGATGAGAACAAGAACCAGGCAGATGGTGGAAAGAAACACATCATCGTCTTGGACTAGTGAATGGTTAGTCTAATGGCAGGAATGCGAGTATTCAGGTTAGTTCGGGCCCACTAACCACTCGGGTCTAGTGGTTTCTTTCAGCTTCTTCTTTTTATGTATGTGTTGCTTGTCTTTTTTCAAACTGGATATGGTAGGACTGGCCTAGTTTCCCCTGGTGGCAGACCAGTCCCACCCCTCGTAGATATCAGCATGCGCAACTCAGGAACCCCTGGTCTGATTTCGTTCTAGAGAGACCAGGATGCCTTCATTTTTTGTATCATAATATTTCTACATTAATACAACTTCTTACACTCACTTACAAAAGAAAAATAACAGTATTTCTAAACCATTATATGTAAAATTAATTGGATTAAAATTATTAAAATTTATTTAATTAAGATAATTTTATTATTAATTTTGATTAAATCATTTTCTAATTTCCATTTGAATTATTATTATTATTATCTATACATGATCCATAGACTTATCACTATTTTATCTTTCTAACACTCAAAAATATAATTCTGATAAATGAGATATCCGGTCAAAATTGGAAAATTTCAAAAACTGTAACAGAATTTAATTCAAAAAATCTAATAAAGTAAACTTAATCCATAATTATAAGATAAAATATAAATTATAATTTTAAAGTGAATTTACTTACCATATAGAAAGCGCATCAATCACAATTTCAGTGTCTTTTACTCTTCCTGTCATCAGAACCAATATCGAATAATACCAAATTTCCAAGCTGTTTGCAAACAAAGGAAAACGTTATCAGAGCTTCTAATGTATATGGCCAACTATCGATTAGAGAATACTAGTAAACTTGTCTGGCTAGATAAATGTTACTGGAAGTTGAAATAACTAAATATCCAAATTACTGATGACAACTCACAGACCTAAATTAGGGTTCTTCATTACAGGATTTGAACTGGATGTTGAAATAACTAAATATCCATTAATATTGATGACAGAAACTTATTGTTAATAATAGAAATGATTGCCCCAGGGGGCAGCTCAATTGGCAAGTGTTGTGAAAATGAAGTTTCATGAGGTTTCGAGTTCAACTTCTCCGACTTACCTTGTGTGCAGCTTAACGCGAGCACGTGCCCAACTAGTTACTGATTTCTCCAGACAAAAAAAATAAAAAATAATAAAAATGATTGACATCTATTAGGAAATCACTAACCATAACATGATACCAGACGCTACAGATAGCTTTACAAATGGCCAAAGATCGTACAAGGCTTCCATTGAAAGTCCAGTCCATGTGAGTGGACACCCGCCACAGGTAACATACAGTAATTGGATGATCGCAGGTATCCACCACCCAATGCTTAATGAGATTAGGGTGCCACCGAGGCCCATATTCCATTTCAAGACAAAGAGCCAATTTAACAGAACCGAGATTGCTGTTCCCGTTGCAGCTGACCATGCAATGACCATATTCTTCGATTGCGAAACTAAATATGTTCGACTGGAAAAAAATAATGGAAATGAAAAGTGCATAGGAATGCACCACAATGATACTCTCCCTGCTAGATCAGCGATATCCTCAGGCTGTCCCAGGAGCCTGAGAAGAGGTGCAGTAAATATATAAATGGGAAGAAGAAGCAGTGCAAATCCAAAGAGCACAATCCAAGAACGTTGGAGATATATTCCGAGCATGTTGTGTTTCTTTGCGCCAAAAGCTTGTCCACATACAGTCCCAAGCGCATTACCCATTCCTATCTGTGGAAGATCAATATGATTACTTACAGTTGTAGAAATATGAGATCAAAACTCAATGGAAAATCCATACACTCACCATGATGCCACAATCAAACCCAACAACAATGCCGATGACTAAAGAAAACGCTGCGAGTTCTAAGTCGCCGATATGTCCAACGAATGCCTGTGTGATTACATTCATTCCAGCCGTTGCAATTCTGCTGACGATAGCAGCCGAGGAAATCCTCCATATTAATTTGGATTCGGCCCAAAATCTGCTAAGGAAATCTGGCCAGAAATCTTCCCTAGATCTATCATTTATAGGTTGGATTACTAGGAGGCTATGGAGCAACTGCTCTTCGTCCATGTTATGGGAATCCTTTGAATCCCAAATGAGTCTTGTCTCAATCTTGGATCTATTATCCATTAAGCTTATTAGGGCCTTGTCTCAATCTTCGATCTATTTTTTATTAACCTTATTAGCCATTTAGCTGTCTTGTCTCAATCATGGAGCTATACGTTTCAAAAAATCATTATTCATTGAGTTATGTTATTTTCATCTTTTTCCTTATAAATTTGATAATAAAAAAATTGTACAGATATTTCATATATTTAAGTCTATATAGGTAATGGTTACAATTAATGATCTTCTAACCTTAAATCCTAAAGATGCTGGTATATTCTTAGTGGTCCTCCGAAATCAATGAATCAGATTTATTGTTCATAACTTCCTTGCATTTATGAAAGCATCAGTTAACATGTTTACTTTTTTACATTTACCTAATCACATTATAAAATTACTGTAAGGATATATAATTGCCACATTTAAATGATTAAGAAGGATTAATATCTATGCAAGCCAAATTTATATCATTAAAAAACAGTGCACAAGTTTCATGTTGGGGCACCCATTCCTTTATGGAGTCTTTAATTTACTATGCTTTGATTTCTTTTACTGCATTTAAGTTTTTTTTATTTACATTTTTGTAATTCCTTACTAGGTCTCAGTTCAACAGCCTTCCACTAATACATGCTTGGAAGCCTTTCAAGCCACAAGGGGTTGATCAACCACAGATTATGTGGCTGGGCTAGTTGTTATTCATAGTCATAAATTTGATAAAAATTGTACAAATATTTTACATATTATTAGAATTTGTTTAAACTTTTATATGGTAATGGAATTATTTTGTTCTTATTAAAAAATAAGCATTTTCTTTTTAGACTATGACTTAAAATTGCTTTTGTTTAGCTAAGAGCTAGTACCTCAACATAATTATACAGATTAACAGTTCAAAAACCAGAAACATCTCACAGTAATGAAAATATACCTTCTTATGAACCACCAACAACTTATTCCAGATATGGTTTTCCTTAAATAAAAAGATGAATTAACTTGCATTTGAGAATAGGAGCTAGTAATAACTAGCTCACTAAAATTACTTAATCATGATAAGTTTTCCCACTATGATATAAAAAAAAAAAAAAAGATAATGAGAAATTGTTCATTTTCTGTTTGTAATGAAATTCTATATTCCGATAAATAAGTACATCTGAATGGAGAAGTTGGTCCTTTTTTGTTTACAATATCTGTTTACAATATCTAGATGGAGAAGTTCGCCAATCAATTCAATAGAAGTTGTTAATTTTTAATTTTGAATAATTCGTTTGCACTGATAACTTATAACTTTTAGATCGATATCCTGTTTTCAATAATTTAAGTAACCTTTAAAATAAATAATTAAAGGTTAACTTGAAACCTGGACATTTTAAAAGCAGGGAGAGTTAAAGTGTTTCAGTAACCATTTAATAGGAACATCTTCCAAAATGGAAAATTACATAAAACTATCATTCAAAAGAATGGAATACATCTACCACGAATTTCTATTTCTTCTGGTTGCTCGCTATGTGGCTGGCACGAGTTGCACCAATCAGTCAGCGCTCGCTCGCAGAGAAGCTTTGCTCTACTCTTCTTAATTCGCTTTCCATATTTCATGGCTTTCGCTGACAGATACTTAAAGCTGAAAATCTGGAATTATATCTGCATAGCTATGCGTTTTGATGTAATAATGTAAGATTTTTTACATTGTTTATCAATAAAAGTGACTTGTATTATACGGTTCAGTTAAATGAATTGAATTTTGAGATTGTTGCAGGATAAAAGTGAGATACATTCTACAGAGGCTTCTGTATGTTATGCTTAACGTTGGCTGTCACATAATTTAGTATTATAAAAAAATTTAAAATGAAAATAATGAAAGAAGAATATCGTTGTAAATTTGAATTTTTAAATGTCAAAAGATTTGGATATCGATTTGGGTTTATATTGTGAATGATTTGCATATCAATTTGTGTTTATATATGGTAAACAGTTTAAAAGATTTGCTCATAAATTTATGTTTATATTGTAACCATTTTAAAAGATTTGTATATCAATTTGTGTTTATATTGTGAACATCTTATATAAGGATCTTATAACTTATAAAGTATAATAAACTATTTTTTAAGATTTATTGAATTATATGAAAAATTCCAAAATTTTAGATTAATAGTATTGATATTTTTATTTTAAAGATGTTTTAATTTAATTAATTATATCAAAATGATGTTTTAAGACATTTTTAATTTAACAGTTTATTTATTTGTGTATTTGTTTTGTTGGTTAATTCAATAAGTTATGTAAATTACTTAATTGTTCATATGTAAGTGTGTTTATGTGTTATTTGATTATACATAGAACAATATTTTCATGCATTCACCTAATTTTAAATTTTTTCTTGCAATAGATTTTTTTGGTTTATATTATTTGATGTTCACTTTTTCAACGAGAGGGGATGAGAACTTAGTCTAAATTGACAAATTATATACTTTTTTATGCATAGAGATTTTCTTTCACAACTCTATGTGTAAGTGATCATTAGGTTAATCTCATCTTGAGAGAATATCATCCTCTTACTAGATTCTTGCCACAATGTTTTTCTTACTTATTAGGAAATAGTCTCCTTAGATTCCTCATTTTTAATTAACTTCATCCTACGACACTATCAACCTTTATCTCTAGTTACAATCTTTGATTTCCATGGTAAAATAAGTTACTCATTCATATATGCATTCTTATGTGTGTGTGAGCATTGTGTTGTTCTTATGTGCATGAGTAAGTTACTTATATGCATCATCATGCCAATCATGCCAATGATATGTGTTCTATGTGTTCGAGTGACAAAACCTCACATAAGTGATTCTATAGTGCAAGAGAGTGTGTCATGTGTCATTTATATTCATATTTCCTATGTGTATAATTGTGTTGCTTATATATGTGAGTGCATCA
>SNQJ01S0015187.1:0-15845 GCA_010110895.2 Picea sitchensis
GAGAGTTTGGTATGCAGGTTGAAGAAGAGATTTTATGGCCTAAATAAAGCTCCAAGGAAGTGGTATTTGAATTTTGACAGTTTTATGACAGAACAAGGTTATAGTACATGTCATTCTTATTACTATGTTTATTTTAAAAGGATAGAAAATGAAAGCTATATTATCTTATTATTGTATATAGATGATATGTTTGTTGTAGGGTCTAATATGCAAGATATAAATGTGCTCAAGAATAAATTATCTAATTCATTTGTGATGAAGGATTTGGGTGTTGTAAAGAAAATCCTTGGTATGAGAATAACAAGAGACAGGAAAAATCAAAAATTGACGTTGTCTCAGGGTGAGTACATAGAGAAGGTGTTGGATAGGTTTAGAATGTAGAATGTAAAACCAGTTAGTACACCTTTGGCCAACCATTTCAAATTAACTAAGGAAATGTGCCCAAGACACAGGAGGATATGGAATATATGTCCAGGGTCCCTTATTCATCAGCAGTTGGCAGCTTTATGTATGCGATGGTTTGCACAAGACCAGATATTACACATGCAGTGGGAGTTGTGAGAAGGTATATGAAAAATCCAGGTAAAGAACATTGGCAGGAAGTAAAGTGAATTCTCGTGTATTTGAGAGCTACTGCTACTCATGTATTATGTTTTGGAGGTTCATACATTGTTCTATAGGGATATGTTGATTCTGATATGGTAGATGATAAAGATAGGAAGAGAAGCACCACAGGGTATGTGTTTACTGTAGGTGGAACAACAGTAAGTTAGATTTCAAAACTACAAAAGGTGGTTGCACTTTCAACAACAAAATCAGATTATGTTGTTGCTACAGAGGCTAGTAAAGAAGTGATTTGGTTACATAGGTTCATGGAGGAATTGGGAAAGAAGCAGGAGAATAGAAAGTTGTATTGTGATAGTGAGAGTGTAATTCATATTGAAAATAACTTAGCCTTCCATTCAAAGACTAAGAATATACAACTCAAGTACCATTTCATACGATCTGTCTTGGAAGATGGATATTTGAAGTTGGAAAAGATACATACTATCCAGAATCTTGCAGACATGTTAAAAAAGGTAGTAACCACAGATAAACTAAGTTCCTGCTCATTTTCAGTTGGTCTTGAAGCATGAAGGTGAAGATCATAAATTTTCTAGGTCCAAGGTGGAGTATAGTCCAACAAGTACAACATCATTGGAGTTGTTGTGATTAGTCTCCAAGTGGGAGATTGTTAGTTGTGGAGCCTGGTTATCTTTCTGGTTATGGGAGTGAAATTTTTTGTATCCCCCCCTCTGGCGGGGGATTCAGGGGAAGTGCCCTCGAAGAAAAAATTTGCGAAAAATTGACTTGTAAAATATTGTAATTTTGTAGTCAATATGGACCGTTCATTATAAGGTCACATATCTGAGGGTAGAAGTTATTTTAGGTATTTTTTCCTTAGAAGGAAACTGTCTTTTATGAGGGAATTGTTGTGGTTGTGTATGTGTGTGATTATTGTATTCTGAGAGAGGGGACTATGAGAAAAAGAAGAGGAAGTTATAGAAAGTATGTTGTAGGTTGTATCCCTTCATTTTGATGGATAATAAAAAGGAAGGACATGGAAATTTCTCTAGTGGATGTATCCCACATTGGGTGAACCACATATATATGTGTCTCTATTGTATAGTGTATCTTCTGTGTTTTATTTCCACATTTCTTTTATTTCATTCCTCTGCGATCTTGTTTTTCTAACACAGATCATAGCCATTGATGACTATCCCTATGGGGGGATTGAATACCGAGGGGACTTTGATATGCGGTTTCCACCAAAATCCACCTTTGGAGAGATCGGTGAGAATTGATTTTTATATATTTCATCTTTTTGTGTTTTTCAATTTGATAAATGAAAACAAAAAACACAAATATTTTTGTATTGTATCATGTATTAACAGTTATTTTCTTATGCAGACTTAGGTCTACGACAACCAAAGGGTTCCCACAACATCGGTTCAGGGGCCGAGGAGATGATCTAATAGGAGAGGATGTGGAGAAATTTCTCTAGAATGTGCAAGGAAACATGTCTCATTTGACACAAAGGATTCCTATGGTTCAGGTGGAGGATCTACCATAGGTGATGCAGAGGCAGGTGGTGTTTGTACCCTGTGCGTGGGTGAGACTCTTATGGCGTCTCGCGAATGTCATAGTGTGTTATCATGACACGCATCCAACACCACGGTATTAGATTCCATGGTTATGAGATGTATCAATCGTATATGTATTTTGAGGGCATGAACCCAATTTTGTACAATGACACCATATTTGTTTGGATTTTAAAGGATGAAATATTAAAAAAAAATTGTCTTTGTCTTTACTTATATATGTTACAATGGATGAATGTGTGAATTTATTTTCTTTACTTAGTTATGTGACAAATTCCGATCTAAAATGTAATTAGCATATGCATCAGATACTTGATTAGAACTTCTAGGGATGTGATTATAAATAAAAAAATTAAAATATCATTCCAAAATTCGTACCCATAAAAAAATTTGAAGTAACGTAGGATCTCACACTCGGTAACTACTGTTCAACTGACATACAACTAACTGGGAGTCCAAGAGAAATTCTAAAGATCAAACACCATGTGAAATGGCATCGCATAATAGCTCTATAATGATGCTATACTCAACCACATTATTCTTTGATGGCTCTAGACAAACGCCACATGAAGACACCAGTTGTCCCTCGGGTGAATAGATAACCCAAGTAGTGGAAGCCATGTTCTACGTATGACGACTGGCACTGTTCATGAATCCTAAGTATATTGAAGATTTCGTTGACATATTCCAACCAAAGGAAAACTCAATAAGAAAGTCAGTGACACAAAAGAAAAAGAAGTATATACACTAATATATAAAGGTCACATCTAAGCTTGAAGGATCAAGTGTAATACCTTTTAAGGTAGAGCCCACTTCTAGGCTCATCCAACACATTCCCCTCAAAATATTCTAATTCGAAGGCTCCTTTATCTAGGACACATCGCATGATATACAGACCATGTCGTTGACGCCCAAAAGTGCAACATAGGGTACCTTCTTGCAAATAGTTGCAAACACCTTATGACTTATTATTTAACTATATTTAATAGTATACTAATAGGTGGGACCCCTAGTGTAACTTTTGTGATTGTGACGAAGAAACAACAATTATGATTTACATGCTTATGAGTTGGATGAGACGAGCCCTACAATTTACTTGTGTTTAAGAAATATGTCGGAATGATTAATCAAGTATGATGTTAGGGGTGATATGATTTTGGTGTTGGTTTTATATAACACTCGCAAGTATTATTATGTTACATTTATTTTGAGGAAGGACATAAAATCCATGCTTAATTTATATGTGTAATGTGGTGACTTCATGATACAAGGGTACACACAATGTTTGAAATTGGAAGTAATGTTGGAACATCGTATCCCTGGCAAATTATTGTTATATGTGAAATAGGGATAATGGCAAGGGTTGGTGCATTGCAAAATTGAAACATGGGAAAACTTTGGAATAGTTGGCTCATATTGATTGTTTTGAATGTTAATGGTTGATGAGMTATGTAGTGGGCTTGGCTAGTACTATCCATGAATGAAAATGTGAAGGGAGAAGCAACGTGGAATAAATTCACATCACTCTAACTCATCTCGAGCCCGCCACCCTAGTCATTTTTGCATTTTTCTTTGTTGGTTATTGTTGCTCTACTTTGCTCAGTCATGGAGGAGGTATACAACCTGGTCATTTCTCCTTAAGAAATATTTTACACAGGTATGGGATTTTCTTGCTTTTCCATCCATGAATATTCTCTCTGCTCTTTAAGTCAATAGTTTTCTCTTGTTTGTTCATAGTCTATGTATTTCCAAAGTTGTTATAATTAATTCGTATTGTGTATTGGTTGTTTACAAATTTTGGTTTTCTGTGTTGGTTGTTTTGAGACCATTAGCATTAAAATATTCATGGGTGGCTTTTAATGTGTAGTTGTTCAAAATGTTTCTATGAAAACGATTGTGGTTGGGAAACTCGCGGGCCTTCCTTGCCTCTGGTTCCTTGTTTTGGGTTTTTTTCCCTGTTCAAAAATGGGTTCTCTCCGCCTCTTACCTATGGGTTTTTTTGAACGCTCTGCATGTATGTTAAGACTATTAGTATTCATGGCTAATACGCCCATGTCATAACCCCAAATCCGTGAGTATTAATGTGGAAAACAGTGGTGGGAGTAAACCTTTTGTGCTTTTTTCTAGACAAAAACTCATGTTGTTAGCCCGATTTCTTCTGCCACTTACTGTCATTGTTGCGTATTAAACCCTATGCATTATTGTGAAGGCGTTGCTTACACATAATTTGATGAAAGAACTATTTGTGCTCTTTTATTTGGGCACGGGTTTTGATTGGTCACCTGCTATGCAAATATGGAGGAAGTGTTGGGTTCACTTATTTGCTTGAAGTTATAGTCTGTCAATATGAAGCTCATGAGGTCAATAGAAATGTTGTGAATTATTGTTAAAATATCAACTTTCCATGTTCTATTGTAATTATGAAAAGCACCTGTGTATAAGTTGTATGATGATCGAATAAAGTATACGAACCAGAATGAAACAAGATGAGGAAGTTTGGTAAATTGTGCTTCGATTGAATTATGGTTATATATAGGTATTTTTGGGGGGGAAATTCATGGGACCCTATGGGTTTTAAGAACTTTGTTGATGTTGATATTATGGTTGTAGCCTATCAACTCCAAGATTGTTGTTGCATTTCATGTGGCAATTATGATGTTGTTCATTTTCAACTATGTTATATACAAGAAATATTGTTATTGCGATTATTTTCAAAATCCTGGGCATATTAAATTGGTAACTGTGTAATACATTTTCTAAGGCAAGTGAGCAGTTTTGTGAAGCCAGCACCAGTTCTGGGTTGTTTTGGAAAAAAAGTATGGTTTAAACATTAAATTTTTTAACAGTAAGATGTTTTGATTGTGAATTTACATCAGAGATGGTATGTTTGATATATCGTTTGAACAATATCTATAAGAAATCCCCCCCATTCTACCAATTTTCGCTAAACACCCCCCCTTCACGATCCCTGTTTCACTTATTCATTCCCTGTTATGTGATATTTATTTTGAAGAGTACTTTGTGTGGAAATGAAAAGAATTTGATATGGCAAGGGTTGAGGATTGATGTTTTGAATATTTTTATATACACAGTTGATTGTTTTATTAATTGTTTGAACAATATTTGTATATTCATTCCCATCCATGTTATCATTTTTTGCTAAATACAAGCCCTCCATATTTCCCACTAACCCTATCAATTCCATGTTCACGTTCCAATTAATAAATGACATGTTATGGATGGATTACATGTGTCTCATAAGTAAATTATAGAGACAACTTTTGATTTATGTAATTAGATTTTCATGTATCATTTATTAAGAACTTCATGACTGACAAAGTGTTGCTATAGGATGAGTTTTTTCAGTAGATGAAGCAATGGCCAAAATAACAGAGGCAGGGGAAATTGGAATCGAGGCTATAGGAGGCCTCATTTTTCTATTCATTTCGATGTTGGTCCACAAGAGTTGAACCAGTTGTTTCAAGTTGGGTTTTTTAATTTGGTTGGACATGGTATCTTGCATCCCCGACATGACATACCCCCATTTCATTTGCCTCAGAATTTTCCTGGCATTCTCGTTCCCCCACATGTTTCATTGCAGCACGAAGTCCCTGCTAATGACAGTTGTCAAGAAATTCTCCAATATCCTTTCTCTCACCACTGTGGTTATCCCATTGTGTCATTTCGTTTACCACCACCAATTAATCCCAATGTTCAAATTTCTCATGTTGTTTCTCCAGTACAATCCTCACACGCTAGCAAAAGATTAAAAATGATATACTGCAACATGTGCAATACAAAGGAAAAGCAGTTGCTTCCCCCTCCAGTCCATCCACAGAAACCTCTAAGTTTGTGTCTTCACTCCTCCACCTAAAAGATGATTTCTCTCATGTGATCAGCGAAATACAGCCCCAAGGGTCTAACCAACCAAGGGCCACTCAAGGAAATTCAATTGGAGACACCAGTGAGAACAGGAAATATGCCTCGCAAAGTAGAAAATATGGATTTTAAAGTTTTTTTTATGATTTTTAGTAAAGAAAAYAGTATTTGATCATTTTCAACTTTGGGGACAGCAAGCTTTATTTTGGATATTTTTGTGGATAAAATGGATATCTTGTTTTTTTGGGATGTGTCCTTAAATTTTTCTGATATTTAAATATTCGATTTGAAGAGTATCAAGGGGAGTTACATGGGTGTTATATGATCCAAATGATAAAAAAAATTATTTTATAATTGATGATTGGCAAAAGAATGATGGGAGGCACAAGGGGTCCCACCTATTTAGTAATTATTAACTAGACCCTTATTTACATATTATTATTAGTTATTTCTCCCTAAAATAATTATTTAAGTTAATTTGACTTAACTAAAGAAATTAGTTGAACTACCTCAACTTATTGAGAAAGAATAAAGGTTCAATGAGAAGAAGAGACAAGGGGAGAATAGAAGGATAAATACAAGACTAAGGTTTTCTCTTTAGTTAAATGAGATAATTTCAGTTTTCATTCATTTCCAAGTTTACTTGAAAGCCTAATCCTATTTTTGACAGCGGGGTCTTATTAAAGGCAACAAGATTCAAAATTGAATCATACTTTTCAGCCACTTGTTTTAGAGGTGTTGATTCATCCTTGATAGTTTTTGTATTCTTGTATGTTTGTGAATTAATTTTCATGGATGATACAGGGCATATTGTAGAGTCAAATGGAAGCATTTTTTTGGCAAGCTGATCCAGATCATTAATTTCATTTTTATTTTACTGTCAGAGTCTCTTTGTATGGTGCCCATCGGAGACCTCTAAATCTGACTTTGGTCCATACCCTCATAGGGGTTTGTAAAGGGAAATACACTTTTTGTATCTCAGAATGAAATAAATAATATTTTTGTTATGTCTCATACATGTGTCTTCATGACTTGGTTCCTCTTTTTGCTTTTGGTCTCCATTTTTACTTTCTTGTAAAAGATGTATACATTATTGTATCCTTGTATAAATTTTATCTTTACATCGCAACATTTACAAATCATAAAATCATTCTTAATCATTGTAATTAATACGTGTTGATTGAGTGAATGTTTTGAGGCTATAAACCCTGGGTGACATTCCCAACTATCTTGTCCTATCTAGGCAAGATCTGAAAATGATTGAGTAAGGTGTTCCATACCTTTTCCTCAACCTGTGCCACATGGGGTTGAACTTTCCTTCCCCCCGCGGTTCCTTATCTTGGTCATAAATAAGGACCAAGTCACCCTCCACATATTTTCAGTGACATACAAACTTATCATATTAGACCTTAACACGTCATTTATTCTCTTTGATAGTCGTAGAGGCATCTCAACGTTGCTCATCGAGGTGCTCTAGGTGTATGAGACGTTCTTCGATATCGGTCATGTTAGGTAGGAGCTCAATTCCCAACTTAAGGGAAAGGATTTTACATTCAATAGGAAGAATTGAATCCACACCATGTAATAACTGAAACAGTGAGAAATCGGTGGAAGTATTTACCATGGTTTGGTATACCCAAAGTGCACAGTAAAGCATCACATACTAGTTAAATTTACTCTTCCTGACATTTTTTTGCAAAATGGTATTTAGAGATTTATTCATGACCTCTACTTGTCCATTTTCCTAAGGATAAGAGGGGGAAGAATGGTCGTGTTTAAACCCCAGTTTTGATGCCAACTCTTTCATCATCTCATTCTAGAAGTGACTACCATTATCAGTGACAATATCTTTTTGGATTCCGACCTGGGATATAATCTGATTCAATACGAAAAATGTTGCAATATTACCATCAGATTTAACTATAGGAATGGCCTCAACCCATTTAGTAAAATAATCCATGGCCATAATAATATGATGGTCCCCCCTAGTCAAGGTTGGGTTGTAGTCCATGAAATCCTCCCCCACTTAGTGAAGGGACCGACGATAACGACTGGTTGAAGAGGATCTTGGTGCGAGTGCATTTTACGAGCAAACACCTAGAAAGGGTGAAACTTATTGACTGCTTCAACATAATCTTTAAAAATTGATGGCCAAAAATAACAAATTCGCAATATATTTTGTGTTGTCACAAGCTCGGATAAATGAATACCACATGCCCCACTGTGATGGTCATTAAGAACAGCCTCATCCTCCTCATGAGTCAAACAGAAATGAAAAATATTGTCTACCCCTCGACGATACAAAGTTTCATTGATAATAAGGTAGTTCTTAGCCTGATGACGTATATGTCATCATTTATCTCTCGACAGGTGTTGGGGGAGCTTCAAGGTTTGAAGGTAGATTAAAATATCTCCATACCAAGGGTCTAAATATGCAATAAGTAATATATGTTCATCCACGAATGAATCATCATGAAAAATATCCTCATCCAGCCTAAGGAAGTATGATACTAGTTCCGCAAAAACAAGTTATTTCTTGGATTTCACAGAGGAAAAATCGAGATCAAATTCTTGCAAAATGACAATCCACTTATTTTATGTCCCCCCTATGATACACCTGGTAAGGACATATTTAAATGGGTTGATATTCGCAACCACAATAGTTTTTCAGAGTAAGATAAAGTGACGTAATCTCTTAACCGCATGTATAGAAATTAAGGCTAGTTTCTCTACATGGGAGTACTTGAGTTCAGGACCAACTAGATTTTCTCTAAGGTAGTAGATAATGTGCTCATGGAGTTCGTCATTCTCCTAAACAAGAACCATAACAATAGTTCCTTCGGGTGCAACGATGTAAATAAAAACGGTCTCAACTATAGTCTAGGGATTTCATCAGAGGCATCGATACCAAGGCTTTCTTAAGAGCATCGAATTATTCCTAGCCTCACTCATCCCATATGAATGGAGTGTCCTTCTTCAAAAGATGCATGAAAACCTTAGTTATATTGGCATAGTTGGATATGAAACAACACAAGAATTTAGCCTTCCCCTGTAAACCTTGGAGTTGTCAAATGTTGTGTTGCGGAGGAAACTGAAGTATTACCTCAACCTTCATAGGATCCACCATGATCCCATCCTCAAAAACTATGAATCCTAAAAGGAAACCATACCTAACGCAAAATATTTATTTGTGAGGGTTCAACCGAATGCAATAATAGCGAAATATTTCAAATACTAGTTGAAGATGAGTCAAGTGATCTACCCTCTTGTGAGAGTGAGTAGAAAGATCATCTAGGTAAGCTTCGACGATATGTTTAAAATCATGAAATGCAAAGGTCATGGCACGTTGAAAGGTCTTTCTGACGCTTTTAAGATTGTTACACATCAAAATGCAACACTTAAGTACCTCACCCTAAGTATCGGAAGTGTCATAAAAGTGTCACATACATTGACACCATGAAAGAACATTTTTCACAATCCCTAGTCATTGTGGAGGAGAAATATATTATATGAAGGTCAAAATACTATATGCACATGAATTATTTATTAATATTCATAAAAAGGAAATTAATTTACTGTGAGAATCCACCTCACATTTGGTTTCCTAATCTCAAGGAGAGGTTGAGAATCTCATGGATGGTTGAGATATTTTCTCAAACCAAAATCCTAATTTGGTGGATCTTGAGAGATATTTCCTCCTTAAAATCCTTGAGAGATACTTTCTCCCTAAAATCCTTGAGAGATATTTTCTCCCTAAAAATCTTGGAGATCCCATTTTAGTAGATCTAGTGAGTGATCTTATCCATGGTGGTTAAGCCTCCAAATCCTATATAATAAGGGCTTTACATGGAGAAGGGGGGAAGATTTTGGATATCAAACTTATGATCTTGGTAGCATCGTGCAAGGGTTGGACAAGGGGAGCTTGGAGGAGTGTTGAAACATCATCCATATTTATAAGTATTCCCTTTGGGTTCTCATTTTAATATACTTGGCCTATTTCCTTCAAGCTTGTGTATTCTTGTGTGTTCTTGTCTATTGTTCCTTCAATCTTTGTAGATAAATTTGTTTGATCTAATATTGTAGATTTGGAGTTCATTGTTTCTCATTGTTGTCTATTGCATCGCAGGTATCAAGTTACGCTAAGGAGTTTGGAGATCAAGCTTGGATTGGAAGCAGCGAGGACAAACTTCGAAACTAGGTGAATCACACATTTTCTTCTTCTCTCTCTTTCTGATTAGTTAAACTAAATCCAAAGGGATGTTAGTGTCCACTTGTGTTTTTTTGTCTTGGTAGAGGGGTATGTACTCCAAGGGAAAATTGACTTGTCCACAGGAAAATTATTCCGTAAAAAAATTGGTGACTCCATTGGGTAAGGACAATGACTTGTATTTCTTTGGATCGTTTGAGATTTTTCCCACCTTTAGATCACATTTTTTTTTTCTGATCTACTTCCCTTTATCTCTTCTTCATCGAATATTTCACAAAGTATTTTGCAAAATTTTCTGATTTTTAAGCCTTATTTTTTAGTTTTTGGGAAGGGTAGCGCTCCTCTGCTGTGTATACCAATGTGTTGATCTATTATCAATGCTCCCCTGTAGTGTATACCAAAGAATTGTAGAACTCTTTCCCTTTGAAAACATGAGCGTTGATCTCCTTTTCTGGGATTTTCTGTCCCTTTCTTCTCACTTTTTCTCAGTCTAATCCTAAGGAGCGTTTTCTCAGAGACGTTTGAATACTCTTGAATTTTTTTTGATATGAGTTGGTAAATTATCATTCATTTTTGTTTATCCTTTGAGTTTGAAAATTTTCTCTTAATTTTGATCCCCTTGGGTTAACATGATCCCTTGGTTCTTTTTTCCTTTTGATTTTATTTGATCTTCATCTCATAAAGCTTTCAGATTGCTTGACTACTTAGGATTGTTCATCAACTAAGGTTTGTGAAGGTTTCTTAGTATTGAGCCTTCTTGTCTTCATTTGAAACATCCTTCTATTATGGATGATTAAGACTCTTATAAAAACCTAGCTTGATTTATGTTTCTTGTTGCTCATCATTTGGGGATTTTCATGAGTGTTTGTTTTCTTTCTCTTTTGCATCACTAAGTTTTTTATTGAACAAGTTATTCCGTACTTGTTTTCTTTCAGTTCTCATCACTTTGAGTGTGCTTCATTTGATTGCTTTTTTTCCTCGTAGTTCTTTGTTTTAAACTTAGATCTCTTTCATCTCAAAGTTAAGAAGCGAAAATTTTTCATATCTCCTTGAATAGTTAATCAAATGAAGAAATTGTGCATTCATTAGGAAGTTTGCTTTGGTTTATGTTTGAAAAAAGATCTAGTTTTGCATGTGCATTTTGGTTTTTGAAAACATTTGCTTGGTATTTTGGCATCATATTGATCCCAGAAATTGGAATTTGCATTGTTTTGAGTGCTTTCTTGTGTTAAGAAGAATAGAACTATTCTCCTTCCCATACGTAGAATTCATCGAAAGAAAGAACTGCATAGAATTATTTTGCATTCTTTTGGAGTCGAGTCTCTTAAACATCATCAGTTTCATCTTCGTGAACCCTTTGAGTTAAAATCCATTAAAATCAACCAGGCGCTAATAAAATCAACTCGAATAATTTTTATTTTTAGAACACCAATAGTAGCTTAGGATTACAGTCTTTGGACTAGGTGAAGTGAGTAAATTTACAAGACTACTAAAGAGATTGTAGAACACTAAAGATCATATAAATCCAACTTTCATATAATCATAGCTGGGAAACCCCTCTCACACAAGGGATAAACATGAGGTCTCATGCGGGAGAGCAGCGAAGATTACCCCTCCAAAGTTTAACCAATCGTAGCGGAAAGATCGTATATTTGGGATTTTTCTTGAGAAACCAATGGTTTCATTTGGTCTCGGTGCTTCATGAACTCTGAATCCATTCGGGGTCCTCTAGAGTCCTACCAGTCCACTTGTCTTCAATTCTCTTGAAGAGCTTCAGAATTTGATATCCTTCCCATACGTTCAGTCCCGACTATCGACTGTACCCCTCCGGAGGCTGACTATGAGTTGCTAACCTTAGTAGATTTTACTAGGAACCTATAAAGGTGATTGATGGGGGATTCCCATAGTACCTAAGGCAAACATCATATCACACTCTCAGTACCCCTGGAGGGTGATCCCGCAAAAGAGAGGGTTGCTTACACCAAGAAGGGTTGTTATGTGGAGGTTGAGGTAACTGCTTCTCACTTCTTTGTTGGCGGCTTGATATCCTGTCTTCGAAATATCCTTAAATATGTCATTGCTTGGTTGATTTATTTTATTTTTCATAGAAGTGTGTTTCTTTGTTTTTCATAGTCGACCTTAGGATCAGAATGTTCACAATATACAAGGCATGGAACCTGATACTCAGGAACCACAACATAATATTTCTTACGAAGAAGTGATTGCATATCACACTTCTAAAACTTGGAGCGTCGCTCCTAGAAGTGGCCATCACGTTGAAGAATCGATCCCAACCTTTGTAGAAAGCCTGGCATATTTTGTGAATCCTTTTTTTACTGATCCAATTGGCCAACCACTCTTTGATCCACCATCCACGAGATGTGTTGATTCCTTTTCTTCTTACTATTTACCACATCATTCAACCACTACACCATCCTTTTGCATGAACCTACCGATTTTTGGTTTTCTTGAAGGGATTGGGAATTCATATTTTTCCACAACTCTAGTAGTTGATATTGTTGGTGCTTATTATTTACCAGAAACATTGGTGACCCTGACTCAACCACTTATGAATTCATCTCATCTTGCACATGAGTCATGTAATATTCATGCTTCATTTTTTCCATACATGCACATGCCAAGTGATTTACTTGGTCATACCATAGGTCAACTGGTGGAATTCAAGTCATTCACACAACCATGGTTACACAAGCTACTCAAAATCCACCTCATACATCAAATTAGTACTCCCTAAATTGGAGGTCAATCTTCAATGGGAGGCCAACCTTCAATTGGGGGGAAACCTTTAGTTGTAGGGTGATTTTTTGTTGGGGAGAAACCTACATGGTTGCAAAATCAACAAGCATTGGTAAAAACCACTCCTGCAAGTCCTTTTACCCCTACTACCATTGGTATGTATCCTGTACATCCATATCCAGGAGTTGTGAACCCTTTGTGGACTCAACCCAATTCGACAGGCATTCCTTCGCAAGGAACTATGCCCTATCAATCTGTAAACCTCATGATTCAAATGAAATAGTCCCTTCCACTGCCATACATAGGGGGACCAATAGGTCAACTTCCATACGTAGGATTTCCATCTTTTCAATCACGATACATGGGTGGAAAAATAGGACAACCACCTTACATAGGTGGACAACCCGGACAACCACCGTATATGGGAGGACCATCTAATTTTGTCACCTCACCACAACCTGGATACAGTCCTACTGGTATTCCTACATAATATGGTTATCACCAATATCAACAACCTATCCGACAACTACAATTTTTGGCTACGTTATATCTACCATATATGTCGCATTTAAAAAATGATCCCATCCTTCCTGCCCCATTTTGGCCCACCATCCCTACCAAATTACCATCTGACATTCTGAAATTTGACAGAAAACCTAGGGAGGATCCTAAAAATCATATTATAACTTTCCACTTATGGTGTTCTTCCAACTCTTTGATGGATGATTCCATTCGTCTTAGACTTTTTCAGAGAACACTTATGGGTGCGGCAATGAAATGGTACATTGAACTTCCATGTAACTCTTTTGTCAACTTTAACTCTATTTCCATGGATTTCCAGATGCATTTTCATTTACCTATATGGTACGAGACTAGTACAGAAATTTTGACCTCTCTCTGGCAATCCTCTTCTACCCACATATCTGATCATATTCATGACTGGAGAAGATAGAGACGGTTGATTAAAGCTCCAATTGTAGACCAACTCCTAGTGGATTGGTTTACAAAGTCACTCTTGCCTCCCATCGCTCGTGATGTTGCTATGGGAAACATAGTTACTAAGGAGCAGTCTATCATCCATGTTCATTATTTGGACTTGGTTTACTCTCAGTCTGGCACAATTTACGATATGATCCCTAATGCTCCTTGTTCGTTGAATGCTTCGTCAAAACCTGCTCCCGAATCTAGTTTTGTTCCGAACACAAAAACTATTTTTGCTCCTACTTAAACCTCCAAGGTGAATGTGGTCCAATCCACTTCATCTCCGCAACTAGGAGGTAAGAATAAAAACAAGGGAAAATCCAAGAAACCTTCTAATGAGAAGGATAATCCTAAGTATGTTAATAATCAACTGACAAGGAAACCTAAATCTGCTTGTATGATTTGTGAGGAAGACCACTACATGAAAGATTTCCCTCATCGTGAGGTACCTCCCAACCACTTCAGCAAAAACATTTGGTTTCATAAATCCATGTCCCTCCTCAAGGAGACGACCCAGGTCATTCCCACCATAGGGATGCTTCCACAAGTTCCTCTGAGGTTTACATGTTTAAGATGGTTAATGTCACAACTCGTGAAAATACCTATGACACTCCTCCAAGTGATAAAACTAAAGGGAAGGTTGTTGACCAGCCTTCTAACTCTACTCGTCCATATTCCAATCCTCTTCAGATTTATAATCCTATTTCCAACACAGCATTGTGCCTGCCCAAGAGCATAATTCAAAAAGTGACTTTTAATCCAAATTCTCGCGCTGCCCAAAACTACAACATCGTTGAATATTTGGCGCAAACACCTTGCGCTATGTCAACCCTCAAATTTCTATTGCACTGTCCAAATCAATGTAGAACCATGTTGTTAGCCATTGGAGCCAAGGATCCTAAGGAGTCAATCCTGATTACGTTTAACCTGGATTATTTTAAGGAGAAAGTCTCCCACCACTTAGCATTCCAAATTCAAGTTTTGGTTGGTGGAAACAACATACATCGTATTGTTTTAGATGAGGGAGCCTCGACTTGGGACATGTCTTTTCCTTGTTGGAGAGCCATTGGTTCTCCTACACTTACCACATCCCCTACCACCCAAAAATCATTTGATGGACATGGTTTCCAACCTCACAGAATATTGCAATATTTCATTGTGACTTTGAAGGGTAAGATTGTTTCGGTTGATGTCGAAATTTTTGACGCGTGCCTAGATTATAATTTTTTACTTGGTCATATTTGGTTCTATGTAATGACTATTGTCGCATCTTTAGTGTTTCATATCTTACGATTTCCCCATCAAGGAAATATTATCATTGTTGACCAACTTGAGTATACAACTCCAGATCTCAACAATGTCGCAACAAATAATGTCCCTTTTCTAGGATAGAATAATTTTGAGAGTGTAGGTGTAGGTCTTCTCAAGGATTCCTTGCTCATGGGGTTTTTCCTCTACCTACTCCTTCTACTGCGCAGGTTTCCACCTTAAACATGATTTTGACTCAGGTATGGAAATCCTTC
Source organism: Picea sitchensis (assembly GCA_010110895.2). Lineage (NCBI taxonomy): Eukaryota > Viridiplantae > Streptophyta > Pinopsida > Pinales > Pinaceae > Picea > Picea sitchensis. The sequence goes on from SNQJ01S0015187.1 coordinate 15,489, forward strand.
GATTCATCTCATCCTTTGGTAGTACCTATTCTTGACGAGCATAGTTCATTATCTTTGTCAAGCTCGTTAAAAAATGAAATAGACCCCCCTCCNCAACAATGTCGCAACAAATAATGTCCCTTTTCTAGGATAGAATAATTTTGAGAGTGTAGGTGTAGGTCTTCTCAAGGATTCCTTGCTCATGGGGTTTTTCCTCTACCTACTCCTTCTACCGCGCAGGTTTCCACCTTAAACATGATTTTGACTCAGGTATGGAAATCCTTCGATTCATCTCATCCTTTGGTAGTACCTATTCTTGACGAGCATAGTTCATTATCTTTGTCAAGCTCGTTAAAAAATGAAATAGACCCCCCTCCA
>SNQJ01S0015187.1:29814-64833 GCA_010110895.2 Picea sitchensis
TCGCATTCGCATCTACGATTGTAAGTATTGTTGTCATTATTCTCATTAATATGACACGCTTGGCCTGTTTCTTTCTAGTTTGTGTCTAATGTTACATGAACTTATCATTGATAGATAGATCTGTTTTCAAGCTAACATCAATAGAGTAGGAAGTGGTCGTATCTTGTTTGTCCACAGAACTCAACGAGGAGCAAAGGTTAGGAGCACAACTCGGAGCGTGCAGGGACAAACGTCGATAAAGAGGTACTTTTGTTCTCCTTCCATCTCATGTGTTAGTTTAGATATATTTGAAAGCAAGTCAGTGTCCACGTTAAGAATTTTCTGTCTTAGAGTCAGGGTCAAGCTCTTAGAGGTGATCTACCTGTCTGCAGGGAGATTTTCCTACAACAGTCTCAACAACCAGCAAAATCACGCAGCAAACACCAAAATCATCCAAAAAGACTCAAGAGATAGTATATGTGATTGTTCATGGAACAGAAGCATATGTATGCACCCTAAAGAAAGACAGCTCGCGTATGTACGCGACTGTCAAAGGAAAACCCACGTATGTCAAAAAATACTCTGTCCGGGAAAGGGTTAGGCCAAGAAACTCATATACAAGGCAAGATATAGGTTGTCAAGCAACATGAGACACAGAAACTTGGGAAAACAGAGAGAAGATCAAGGAGAAAAAACACCCAATACCCCAAAAAGGAGACGTCCCCAATGGATTCGCCAATTTTTTTATGAGGAAAATCTCTCTATGGCTAGGGGAAAACCACAACAGATGGAATGACACCCACAAATAAACTATAATATCAAGTATGATATATAAATGAAAATTCTAACAAGAGAAGGCTGGAATCATACCTTGTTCGGACATCTGAAGAAGACTATTGTTGAGCACGCAACCCAAAGATTTATACTTGCAACTTGTCCTCAACAACCAAGATACATAATCATGTGGAAATGATATATAAGGTTAGCATATAAATTAACATAATCCATTAACATACATGAAAAATATGCCCATGGAAAGTAATATAAATATATGCAATGTATCAATTGGATGAGAAAAGTATATTTCTAATAATGTAATCAAGAGAAGTACATAGGTGACAAACTTCTATAATGGCACATATCAGAACCGAGAAACTAAGTCCCTCCAGCTGGGCCTCCACCACTTCAATCCTCCACAAAGGCAATCTCACAAGTAGAAGTCAATGAATTTCTCCATCTCAATATAGGAAGATCTTCAGGGTTGAACACAAGAAGTTCAAAATTCAAGGACAAAGGGATGCAGACTCAATTATGAGGTGAAATTTCTCCATACTATCTTTGCTCTCAATGTGATGAATTTTCCCCGAGGCTTGTATATGGCTTAATTTATAGCCTTCAAATGGAATTGAAGGGTTGATTCAGAGCGCTTTCAGTATATGGAAGGTCAAGGATCATGGATCATGTGACATGTCATGGAATCCCGACATATTTTTTTAATTTTTGAGCACCAAACCTGATGTAAGAGGGATGTAATGGAGCAACATGTGTATATGCTAGTTGTTTAACTGTAGGTCGCATTTATGGACAAAAATATGTATTTTGAATCTGGAGTGAGAAAAAAAGGGAATTTAATTGTGCAAAGGGAAATGGAAGGACATCAAATCAAGATGCATGAAGTGTGGAAAAAATTTTCTATAACACAACCCATAATTTCATTGATGTCGAATTGGTGGCGAGGAGATGCATTGCTACAAAGAACTTTGAGTGGTTCAATGTGGTAGTGGCTAATGGATTTAATATGATGTGCACATAGAATATTCTAAGGTTGGATGTGACATTGGGAAACTATACCTTGACTGACGATTTATATGTGGTTTATTTGGCAGACACCAATATAGTTTTGGTTGTTCAGTAGCTTCACTCCTTAGGGGAAATTACGATGAAATACTAGGAAATGGAGATGAAATTCAATATAGCAAGTGACAAGAAGGTTGTTATGAGGGGCATGTCAAATGGTGGCCCTAAGGTTGTGTCAACCAAAAGGATGGAGGCTATTTTCAGGCATAGATATGTAGCATGTGTAGTCGAATGCTTGATTACAGATCATTAATAGAAGGAGGGCCGACAACAGCATCATGTATATATTTAGGAATTATTGATTAAGTATGATAGGGTGTTTGGAAGGATACCTCCAGGAAGACCACTTGACAAGGGATTTGATCACATTGTTGAGTTGGAGGGAGAAAAACCTATGATCACTATTCCCTATAGGAATCCAAATAAATTCAAGGATGAAATTGAGAAGGCTATTAAGGAATTGTTGGAGATGGGACACATGAGAACTAGCTCTAGTCCATTCGCTTCCTCTATAGTGTTGGTGAAGAAAAAGCATGGCACCATGAGGATGTGCATTGACTATAGAGCCTTGAATAAGAAGACCATAAAAACAAGTATCCCATTCCCAGAATCGATGAGTTATTAGATGATCTACATGGGGTCGTTTATTTTTCAAAGATTGATATTCGATCGAGGTATCATCAGATCAGAGTCAGAGAGAAGGACATCCCCAAAACTTATTTCAGGTTCCATTATGGGCATTATGAGTTTATGGTCATATCATTTGGGTTGACCAATGCACCAACTATGTTTCAATTCTACATGAACCACATCTTCAACAATAAGTTGAGGAAGTTCTTGTTGGTATTCTTTGATGATATTCTTATATACAACAAGACATGGGAGGCGTAATTGGAACATATAGATGAGGTTTTGAGCATCATAGAGGATCAATCATTGTATGCCAAGGAGTCAAAGTGTGAGTTTGGCATGACAAAGATCCTATACTTGGTTCATGTGGTTAGTGCCTAGGGTGTACAGGTACATAGGGAGAATATCTAGGCCATATTGGATTGGCCATCACCCAAGAACCTTACATAGTTGTGTGGATTCTTCGGGATAGGCGGCTACTATCAATGGTTTGTAAAGGGATTATCACAGTTGACTACACCACTCACATATATCATGAAAAAATGGTCATTCAGTGGACAGAGGAGGCCCATAAGACATTTGACAAGATGAAGTGATGAGAACTTGCCTAATTTTAGCACTTCCTGAATTGACTCAACCTGTTATTCTTGAGTGTGATGCATTGGGTGAGGGGATAGGAGCAGTTTCGATGCAACATAGACATCTGACAGCATGTGAGAGAAGGAAACTCACATAGTTGGAGAATATCTACTTCATCTATGAAAAGGAAATGCTCTCTGTCATGCATGCCTTGGTGAATTTAGATAGTACTTGGTTGGTGGAAAATTTGTGGTTAACATTGACCACAATGGTTTGAGACATTTCTTGGGACAGAAGGACTTAAATGAGAGGAAACAAAAGTGGGTTAGAAAATTGTGGGCATATGAATTTGACATTGAGTATGTGAAGGGGAAGAAAAATGTGGTTGATGATGCCCTCTCCAGGAAACCGGAAATGTGTTCACTTGCAAAGATTTCACCTCACTAGAGATCTCATCTCTTGGTATAATATTGCAAGAACAAATTTGTTTGTGATTTGATGGATCACAACATATAGGATGATAGATACAAAGTGGTGGATGACATCATCTACTACAAGGACCACATATACTTAGTCCTTAAGTCTACATTGAAGGATAAGATTATGAGGGCTATGCATGATGCACCATTGGTAGGCCATCCTAGGTACTTTAAAACTTACAGGCAGATTAGGGAGAAGTTCACTTGGAAAGGCCTCAAATATGATGTATTGAGACATGTGAGGGAGTGTATGACTTGTTAGAAAAATAATTCAAAGAACATTCATCATGTCAGGTTATTACATCCATTACCCATCCTAGAGAAAAATTGGGAAAGTGTGTCCATGAACTTCATCAGAGGTCTACCAAAGGTACAGGGAAGAGACTGCATGTATGTGGTGGTCGATCTTTTGACCAATTTCTCACATTTATTTTTCGTTTCCTCATAATACAAGGTAGAACATGTAGCAAAGTTGTTCTTCAAGGAGGTATTCAGACTCCATGGGTTGTCGAAGTACATTTTCAATGACATAGACAATAGATTCCTCAGTGCATTCTAGTAGGATTTTTTCAGGTTGGTTGGCACATAGTTGACTCCTAGCACTAGTTACCACCCCCATATAGATGGTAATATATATATCATGAACAAGTGTCTCTAGGGGTATTTGCATAACTATGTGTCCATGCACCAGAAGGCATGGGTCAAGTGGTTACATTTGGGTGAACATTGTTATAACACCAGTTATCACATGTCTATTGGTATGACCACACTCTGAGAATTATATGTTTATGATTCTCCTTCATTTGTTGATTTGTAATTTGGGGATAGCAAGGCCCCCAAAGCCAAGGATTGGATTCAAGAGAGTCAAATTATCATGAATACTCTCAAGGACAATTTATAGATGGCACAGAATCAACAAAGATCTATGCAGACAGGCACAAGTTCGAGCACACTTATGAGGTGGGAGACTTTGTATTTTTGAGATTACAACCCAAAAAATAGTATTCATTGAAGAAAAGTGGTGCAAAAAAGAAAAAACTTTATTTTATGGCCCCTATAGGGTGATTTAGAGAGTTGGCGAGGTAGCTTATGAGCTTGAGTTACTGGAAGGAAGGAAGATCCATAATGTGTTTCGTGTTTGATGCCTCAAGAAGGCATTGGGACAATAGGTCACTTATTTGGAAAAGTGGCCCCCATTGGATGAGGAAGGGAAACTAGTGTTGATTCTTGAGGAGGTTCCAGAGGTCCGGGAAAGGAAATTACATGACAGGGTGCTACGTGGGTGGAGAGACTTTCCAGTGGAGGATGCCACGTGGGAAGGAAAATAGATCTTCCAGCATCCTAACTAGTAGTTGTTTAAGGACAAGCAATCTCAGGAAGGGAGGACTATAATTTCCCTTTCCAAATGATATCTCTAGGATATTGACGTAATAGCCTACGTGATTCTCATAGGCTATAGTCAGTGGAAAAAGGGGATTAATTAGTTATTTAATTTTATAGGGGTGGAAAAGTAACCTTTTTTAAAAGTGACATTGAGTAATTAAGGGAAAAGGTGTTTTAAGTGACTTTGAGCTTATAAGGTCACTTTACTTTATTAGATGGGTAAAATGCTCAAAATAAGGGTGAGTGAGAAATTAAAATAGGAATGAGGGTGTCCTCTCTCATTAGGCATTGTTATTTTCTAAAAACCGAATTGGAGAGAGATCTTGTGGCTTTGTCTCTTGGGCAGAAAAACCCTAGAGAGATATATTGGTTTCAGTGGTGAGACCATTTGTTGATTAAGGTTGGTTGTCATTGATGTCAACCCTTGAAGAAATCCTCGTAGCAAAAAGGTTTAGGTAATGGACCCAATATTGTTTGATGTAAATATGACTCAGTATTTTTTTTTCATGGTTGATAAGAAGTAAATATGGATGAACTCAAAGTGGTCCCCTTATGGTGAAAACCCTCAGGAAGACGCTTTGTGGAGTAAGAACCATGTAATTGGAATAATGAGATGAAGAGAGAGTGATTTTGTGGAAAATATCCTAGATGTATAGTGCTTGTCATGTCATTCCATTGGTATGTGGGCGTCAATTCCTCACAGTTAGAGTTATGGCCATGAGAGTTGGAACCGGGTTTGGGTAATGGACCCAAGTTTGATGGATAACAGTATGCGTTATGATAGCATTTTATATAATACTATTCTATATGGATATTACATGTCATGCCATTTCTGGTGGTATAGACATCCACATAACTCCTCCACGGTTTGAGAGTTATGTATACAATGGAGGACCCTCATATGTCATCTAGAAGCCCCAAAGGTCAAAGTAGTCAAGTGGTTAAGATATTTTAAAGGTAAATAACAAAGTGAGTGAAGTGATGAGTGTATTAAATTCAAATTGAATACAAAATAAATTATTTCAATAGCCGATTTAATGGAGAGAATTAGAAGTGGACCCAACCCTAAGGCAGGAAAGTGGGCCAAGTGACTAGAAGATGATGATGTTTTTAAAGCTACTTGGAGGTATAAATAAGAGGCCAAGGCTCTCTCATTAGAATTACACTTAGAGAATGAATATATATATATATGTGTGTCTGGGGTAACCAAGGATATATAAAACGGAATTAAATTGAAGGTGAATTAAATAAGGCCGAAATGCAAGGGAAGGATAAATTATTTTGATGGTGTTTTCTAAGGTGGTTATTCTGAGTCCATCTCCACCATTTTGCTATAAATCTTTTTCTATATTGATTCAGACCATTAAATTCCTATGCAAGTGAGAAACCATATCCAAGTATCTGTGGTAACAAATTCATCTTGTGGGTCATTGTATTTTGGAGTTACACTCCGTGGAAAATAGGGTTGTGGCAGATCCACGAAACTAGTCAAAATCAGGTGTTGGGTAAAAATGTCATAGATTCTTCATAACAGACCCATATTTAGTGATACAAAATGTGTTGGTTAGGGTACATTCCATAGTATGTTTTGTAATAGTTTCATATCAATTCATCAAATATTTTGTGTAGGGCACTCTCTACAAGGTCTCTCTCTAGAATAAGCCGAATTGACCCAGTTATGTATATTTTCTATAACTCCTTTTTCTGAGGTTCCAAGTAGTGACACTTGGAGGAATTGAATAAAACACACTGAAGAAAATTATGTATCAGTTTCATATCTTTATACATTACAAGTTAAAATCTATGATTACTTTAAGTTAGGGTTGTTATTAATCAAAAACTAGGCATGTGAGACTAAGGAAAGTTTAATAGAAAATGCTAGTCTCCACATTTTAAAAGTTAAGGAAGGTTTTACAGGAATGTGATCATATACACCAGGTCTATTACAAAGCCTACAAATCAGATTTGGATGATGTAAGTAGTAGGGCTTTTTAGTTTGTGGTACATGTTGGTACATGGTTGAGACAAGTAGTTGATGAGTTGGGCCTTTATACATAGGAGTGTATAGTTGATGATGTTGGTGGTACATATTGATGAGTCATAGTTATTAGTAGTTGAAACATATGATTGGTACATACTTGGTACATGGTTGGATGAACTTTTCTATGGTACATGGTTGGATTCACTTTCTTATGGCATAGGTTGATTCTGAGATTTGGATTGCATGGTTGATGCACTTGTTTTACGAATACAGTTTATTACTGATTGAGATCTGAGGTTGATGCATGGTTCAGATTTGGTACATGTTTGTGGTATATCTCACAGTGATAGTGTGACATTGGTTCCCATCATTCTACTTCACTTGAGGGTGGTACGGACGGGGCAAGGGCCGGTGGTTGTAACCACCTTCCGGTTATGGTGGGAGAACATTGGGGTTTTTTAGCCTCCTTCTGGTTGTAGCGGAGAATTGGGGAGTTGGAGCTTCCCTCAGGTTTAGCCTAAGAAACTAGGAGTTGGAGCCTCCTTCCAGGTTCTTTAATTTGGAAAACAAAGGAAGTTGGTGCCAATGAACAATTATTCAAGACATATAAGAAAAATCATTTCCATGGTTTTCTCAGGTTGGGTTTCCATTAAAAACACTGAGTGTACTATGTATGTGTGCAGTTGTTTATTTCTTACTACTCATTTATTGGATAATAATTCTACATTGATATAACATTTGAAGAAAAGGTTATAGTGCAGCTATTGCGGTTAACCCCTCTAGGTAATCCAACAATTTGGTATCAAAGAAGGTTCCTTGATCAGTTTAACCGGAAAGGTAGATCATGGAAATTACCAACTCATAAAATGGAATGCCATGGTTTGATGGACAGAAGTATGCTTTTGGATCATGGGATGAGGGCATATATACTCTGAGGGCATAGAGTTTCCAAGTTTTGGCAATCAGCAGATGGATACACAACCTGCTTGATTCCACCAACAAATGACCAGCGATTGAAACTGGTGAGAATATTCCAAATCCATAAATGCACTCTTGAATGGTCTGGTTGGTATTTTTCCAAAAGTTGCACATTGTAAATCTACTAAAGAGATTTGGGACAAACTTGAAATATTTATGAAGGAGATTCAAAAGTCAAAGAAGAAAAGCTTCAAGCTTCTGAGTCAGTTCGAACAACTAAAAAATGAGGAAGATGAAGATAGAAGATACCATGACCTACTTCTTATGAGTCAATTCGCGGTGAATGCAATCATGGGATTAGGAGAAATGAAGAATCTATAATTGTTCCAAAAGTACTAAGATCTCTTCCTAGATTCCGAGCCCCTAAGATATCCAGCACTAGAGAGAGAAAGGTGGATCGCTCAATAAGCATGGATTAGGCGCATGGAATCTTCACAGCATATGAGATGAGAGCTGAGCAGGAAAATCCGGATGTAAAAGAAACAACCTTCAAAACATGCAGATCAAGAAAAATAAAAATGAACAAGAAGATTATAGCAGCAGCAGTGATGTCTGGGAAGATGATGAAGAAGTGGCCAACTTTGTCAAAATGCTGAACAAGGGAACCAACGGTAGAATTAAAATTAAGCTTCCTTTAATTTGTTTTAATTGTGATGGTATTGGTCATTTTTCTAACAAATGTCCTCATAAGAAAAAGAGAAATGATAGAGGTTTACTCAAAAGGCGACAAACATATAAAGGTAAAATAACTTCAAAGAAATTTTTCAAGAAAAATTTTGCACCAAAGAGACATCTCATCAGGATGAGAGATGAAGTCAATGTGATGAAGCGAGGAGGTTCTTCATGGAAGTAGGAGCTACGATAAAGAAGACTCGAAGAAGAATATGAAGAGCATATGGGGAAGAGAGGTGAAGAGGTAGAAGTTGACTTCGAGAAAGGGTGTAGGTGTCATAGAAGTTATTAGAAAAGAAAAAACAAGAAACTACAGAGTAGAACTAGATAAGAAAAAGACACTCAGAACTAGAACAAACTAGTCACAAAATTGAAGGTTCAAATGAAAGAAGATAAAATAATTGAAGAAGCACTCAAGAGCGACTAGAAGGAAAGGGCGGGATCATTTGGAGCACAGGCAGAGAGATTGTCACACTAAGAAAGGATATTCAAAAGAAAATTATGCAGAGAAACTCAAAAGTTCTGGATGAAAATATTATCAACGGTCAAATTTTTATCTTGACTAGTCTGGACTTGGATACAATCACAGAGAAAAGGGATCAAGCTCCAAAACAATAGAGCAAAGGAACGTCAAAATTTATCACGAGAAACGATCAAAGGGGATAAAAAGATATGGGAAATTCTGAGGGTTCTCCTCCACCAAGAGATTCAGTTGGAATCAACAAAAGCGGATATCTGAGGCCTCAATAAGAAAAATGATTTATAAGATCACCTCCTTTTATAAGATATTCAACTACAGGGTATCAAACTATATTTTTTAAGTTTATGTATGCATGTAATAATTTTTGGACATAAAGGCATAGAATTCTTGAGCTATTTCACTTGAGGAACAACTACTTTGAGAGCCATACACAAGGGGTTATTCAATAAGACCTAATGAAACCTGAGGAGAAGAAGTTATAACAGGTTTGAATCTTTGAGCGAAGTGGAATGTTACAAATGCAACAATTTGGACATATGGCCAAAAATTACAAAATGAAAGTCCCTCCTAAAACCTCAATAGAGGTCACAAAACAAGAACCACTCAGGAAAATGACATGGATAAAATAGAATCGATTATAGCAATGAAGAATGCAGGATGCTCTCTGAGCAGCTAAGCAGGAAAAGCGATGGTTGGTATGTTGGCCGGTGGATGTTCAAAACACACTTGACAGAGTGAGTAGAGACAAGTTTCTTACATTACAGAAAAGAGGAAAGAGATGGATCAGGTCTCCTTTGGAAATGATGGTTCATCAAAAATCATTGGAAAAAACACAGTCAAAATTGAGAACAAGAATGAAAATGGTAGAAAATGTTCTACTAGTGTAATATATGAAACATAATCTTTTTAAGTGTGAGTCAAATGTGTGACCAAAGGTCATAAACTTACTTCCGGTTACAAGGGTGTGAGATAACAAAAAGAAGGTTAGGAAATTGAATTAAGCTACAATTGCAAGGAACTTCAAGCAACATATATGTGTTGGCGAAATTGGAAATGAAAAGTGTTGTCTAGGAAGGAAGATGAAAGTTGGCTATAGCAAGAAGAATGGGTCACATACATTTGATAACCTTTCCAAAGTCAACAAAAAGGAATCAATAAGAGAAATTCCCCAGATCACAAACCAACCAACACTTTGTGCAAACATTATCAACAAGGAAAGCAGTCAAAGACCAGTTCAAATCAAAGGAATATTCAACAAAAAAACATAGAGAATTGCACATCTTACAGTCTAGTTGGTAGACACTAATAAAGGCTTAAAAGGTGAGAGATACTTTATGTGTGGTTCCTTGATTAGCCACAGAATGATTCACGGTTTTGATTTCTCAAGAACAAATCGAAGCTTTTGAAAATTTCCAATATCTACAAGGGAAATGGTTGAAAATGAGATGGATTCAAAGATCAAATGCTTGAGATGTCAGGATAATGAGGAGGAGAATTCACCTCAAAAGAGATTTATGGATCACACCCAACAATCATGGAATAAAAAGGAAATTCTAGTTGCTGGGGACACCTCATGAGAATGGAGTTATTGAAAAGAAGAATAGGGCAAATTACAAGAAATGGCTAGAACAATGATAATGGATTCAAAAGTTGATAGATACTGTTTTGGACAGGGAAGTGCATACAACGGATCACATTCAAAATAGGTAATGCTCATAAACATTGTCTAAAACTCCCTGAGCTATGGAAATGAGGAGCCCGAGGAAAATGTAAAGCACTTCATAGTTTTGGAAACAGAATGCTACATCAAAAGAGATGTGAGGAATGGGAAAGTTTGGCTCGTGTGGACAAAGAGATACTTGTTAGTTTACTCAATTTACAAGGAAAGAATACAAGTGTTACAATCTAAATATTAAAAAAAGTTGTGGAAAGCATCAGCAGTAACAATTGATCAAATAGGAAGACCCGAGAGTCAAAGAAAGAGAAAACAAATCAATGGAACAACTTTTTTGAAGAAAGAAGATGAAAAATAAGAAGAGGAAGATGAAGATGAGAATCCATTGAAGTGAAATGAGAGAAGTTCCTTAAGTATCTCCAAAGGGCCACTAGCAAACATAGGAAGAATCATCCTTCACATGATTGGTGGAAACAAAGATCACGAGGAGTTGAGGCTAGAAAGAAAAATGTTCACGGAACAAACACACCTAGAACTCATATCTACAATTGAACCCAAACTATTTTGAAGAAGCCCGGAAGGATGGAGTGCAGGAATAAGGCCATGGATGAAGGTGGATAGAAAAATGGCCTTGGGAATTGGTTCCAAGACCAAAAGAATAAGAATATGATCGACACAAAATGGGTTTTAGGGAATAAATTGAATGAAGATGGATAAGTTACAAGGAACAAAGCTGATTGGTATGTAAAGGATATACCTAGGTTGAAGGGATCGAATTTGAAGAAACATTTACTTAATTTTCATAATGGAAGAAATCTGATTTCTTTTAGATTATACATGCTCCAAAATGTTAAAGTATATCGGATGGGCGTAAAAACAACTTTTCTGAATAGGGAACTAGAAGAAGAAGTCTGATGAACAACCCAGAGAAGGATTTTGGTTGTCAAAGAACACAAACTATATATTATTAATAAAGAAGGTCGTGTATGGTCTAAAGCGGGCTCCTAGAGAATGGTACTCCAATTTGGATAAGTATACGAAGAGGCGGGGTTCATAAAAGGAGATTAGCAAGCGGCCAACCTCTACATCAAGGTAAAGTCAAGGTAATATTTTATTAATTGATTTTATGTTGATATTATTATTGTGAGTGATGATGGCCGTGTTAAGCCATAAATTTGCAAAGACATGCAGAATGAATTTGAATGTCATTATCTTGGAGAACTATCCTTCTTTACGGGACTTCAAATACGTCAAACAAACCAAGGAATCTTTATTTCTAAATAGAGTATATGGGAGAATGATAAGGGTTCGGAATGGAATGTGCAAACCGGTTATCACTCCCATACCAAACCGGTTGAAAGTTGAGCAAGATGATGATTCAAAGGTCTCTGGTCGGAGGAAATATATAGGTCAATGATTGGCAATATACTATATGTGACATCCAGGCGGATGTAATGCGAGGCGGAGGTTGTATAGGTGGCATGATTTCGAGAAGCACCAAAGGATCACACATGTATTAGCGATAAAGAGGATCTTCAGATATATCAAAGAACGAGCAGTTTAGTTATGGTATCCAAAAGGAAAATATCATCACTTATTGCCTACCTCGGATCTGATTGGGTAGGTTAGTGATGACCCGATGAAGTACAAGTGGGGAATCCTTCTACTTAGGTGAGTGTTTGGTATGTGGCTAAGAAAAAACAATCATTGAGCATCTGTATCTGGCGGAGGCCGGGTATATTACTGACAAAAGAGCATGTTGTACACAAGTTTTTTTTGATGAAACAAACTTTGACAGACCTACATGTTAGGTATGATGGAGCCATTTCCAATATATTGTGATAATACAAGTGCCTTCAATATCTCAAAAACCGAGATTTGATGCATCACAGATGAATCACATTTTCAATCAGTATCACTCACGGGAATGGGTTGCAGAAAGAACCGAGTTGAGTATGGGCACAAAGAACAGAGTGGCGAACATCTTTGAAACCACTTCCACGAGAGCCTTTGAATATCTTAAGTCAAGACTTGGAGTTATTTCTCCAAAATGAATTCTTTTTAATTCTTTTTGATTACTTATCTTATATGTCTTAGAACCATACCTGAGAAGCGCATGAGAGACAGTCTGTTGGGGAGCAGCCCAGAGATGGAAAGATACCTTTGTCATTGATGACAAAGGGGAGAATGTTATCAAATCACGAGAGGAGACGAGAGGCATGGTTCCAAGGGAAAGATATTTATCAGATCTGGAGTTAAAGGCATGGTTCAAAGGAGCATGAAATATGATTTTAGTATTGCATCATAGTGGGTACCATCCATCAATGCCAAAGGGGAGATTGTTGATTAAGGTTCGTTGTCATTGATGTCAACCACAGGAAAGCCCATAGCACAAAGGTTTAGGTAATGGATTAATATTTTTTGATGTAAAATGACTCATTATTTTTGCCATGCTTGATAAGAAGTAAATATGGATGAAGTCCAAAGTGGTCCCCTTATGGTGAAACCCTCACCCAGGAAGATGCTTTGTGGAGTGAGAGAACCCATGCTAATTGTGGAATAATGAGATGAAGGAAGGAGGAATTTGTAAGGGAAAGTATCCTAGATGGATGAGTGTTTGTCATGTCATTTCCAGTGGGTATGTGGAGACATCATAATTCCTCGATTAGAGTTATGGTACATGAGAAGTTGGAGCCAGGGTTTGGGTAATGGATAGTTTGTTTGATGGGTAGCAGTATGAGTTATGATATATTTTCAGATAATACTATTCTATATGGATGGTACACATTTCATTTCATTTCTAGTGGTATGTAGAAAACCACATAACTCCTCACAGTTTGAGAGTTTTGGCATTACGAAGTTGGAGGACCTTATATGTCATCTAGAAATTTAAAAAGGTCAAAGTAGTCAAAGTGGTTTAAGAGATTTTAAAAGGTAAATAATAAAGGTGAAGTAGTGAGTGTATTATAATTCAGAAATTGAATACAAAATAAATTATTTCAATAATAAATTTAATGGAGAAATTAGAAGTGGACCCAACCCTAAGAGGAAATAAGGAAAGTGGGCCAAGTGACCTAGAAGATTTTGAGCTACTTGGAATTATAAATAGGCAGAAAGGCTCTCTCATTTTAATACACTTGAGCATATTGAATATGTATATGTGTGTCTAAGGTAACCAAAGGATATCTAAGCCGGAATTATTAGGGAAGGTGAAGAAGAAGCCAGAATGCAAGGGAAGATAAATTCTTTGATGATTGTACTTTCTAAAGGGTATGTTATTTCCTGAGTCTCACCATTTTCGCTATATTTGTTTTCTATAATGATTAGAACATGAAATTTCTATTCAAGTGAAAACATATCCAAGTAACTATCTGTGGTATAAATTCATCTTTTGGGTATTTGTATTTTGGGATTTACACTCCATGGAAAATAGGGTTTTGGGCCAGTCCTAAAACTAGTTAAAATCAAGTGTTTAGGGTAAAAAGCGTCCATAAATTCTTATATGAGATCCCAATTCAATTATTCCTAAATGTGTTGGTTTGGGTAAATTTGGTAGTATTCTTTGTAATATTTTCATATCGTTTCATCAAATATTTTGTGGGGCACTCTCTACAAGATCGCTCTAGAATAATGAGAATTCAACAAGGTATGTCATTTTTTGCTGCTCCTTTCTAAGAGGTTCAAGTAGTGACACTTGGAGGAATTTTATAAAACATTGAAAGAACATTTGTGTATCGGTTCCAGATCTTTATACATTACATGTTTAAATTTATAGTTACTTCAAGTTAGGGTTGTTGACTAATCAAAAACTAGGCATGTGACACTAAAAAAAAGTTTAATAAAAATACTAGTCTTTTGTTTTTAAAGTTAAGGAAGGTTTGTAGGAATGTGATCATACGGGTCCTATTACAAAACTACAAATCAGATTTGGATAATTATGAAATTGATGAGGGCTTTTTAGTTTGTGGTACATGTTGGGTACATGGGATTTGAGACAAGTGGTTGATGAGTTAGGCACATACATAGGGTGTATAGTTGATGATGTTGGTACATATTAGTGGGTCATAGTTGATGAGTAGTTGACATAGTTGGTAGTTGGTACATATTGATGAGTCGTAGTTGATGAGTAGTTGACACATGATTGGTACATACTTGGCACATGGTTGGATTCACTTGTTTATGGTATAGGTTGGTGCATGATTGATGCACTTGTTTCTGGTACATGTTGATTACAGGTTGAGGTACAGGTTGATGCATGGTTCAGATTTATTGGTACAGGTTTACAGTGGTATATCTCACAGTAATAGTGTGATAGTGGTTCCATCATTCTACTTATAAAAAATATATATTAGGTTCCTCATATTTTGTTATTTCACAGTTTGTTGAGTTTTTCAATTTATACCAACTGTCACAAAAGTTAATGCAATAAAATTCTTTGAGTTTCAGTATCTGTACTTCATTGTAAGTAATAGTTGGGATTTGAAATATAAATAAACGGTTTGATAGAATGCTTGTGTTCAAACTGTTTGACAAAATGTCCACAATGTTAAACTAAGTAAAAAACCAAAAATTTTAGTGCGGACATTATAGGTTTGCAAACTGAAGGATGAAATGTAGGTCGAGAATATTTCACTTTAAGAATTGTTGCGTGAAAAATAACAGGTTGTATATTAAAGGGAAGAACAAGCTCATGGGGAGCAACCCTTTGCCATTGATGTCAAAGGGGGAGAAGTTGAAAACAAAGGAAGACTTGTAGACACAAGGAAAGTTGCAAATAAGGGGAGTATCATAATTGAATAAGGGTTGTCATCAATGACAAATGGGGAGATATTTGAAAATATTGCAGTCATTTATTTCAAATACAAGGGGAGACTATAGATGTCCAAGATAATGATTGCAATATGGAGATTTTTGGAAACATTGTTTTTTTATTATTGATGCTCAGTTTGGATACCCTATATTTGAAGGAATTTTTATCCTAGATACCTAGCTCAAATGGGATTATATGTTATATGGTTGGACATATTATTTTGAGACCTTTCCAATGGTATATGTCATTCTCTCTAACTCCTTAGGAATGAGGAGATATGAATTATTTCGTCTGACAAACCAGCCAGAAAATTTAGGTCGACTCAACCAATCTTTACAGGTTGGCCCTAAAAGTGAGGACATAAATACTATAAATACAAGATGGATGTGTGCATTTTTAGTGCATTCAATCAAGAGATCAATTCTAAGGTGTGGAGAAGTGATCTGAAGTGTGCTAAAGGATTTAGGTTGTCTTTTTGGGATC
Source organism: Picea sitchensis (assembly GCA_010110895.2). NCBI lineage: Eukaryota > Viridiplantae > Streptophyta > Pinopsida > Pinales > Pinaceae > Picea > Picea sitchensis. The sequence continues at coordinate 45,802 of SNQJ01S0015187.1, forward strand.
TAAAGGTGTGCAAGAGAAGTTTGAGGGATTTTATTGTTCTTAATATGCGCTATGAAGGACTGAAGGTCGGTGATGCTGCAATGTGCACTTTTTTAAGGTTTTGATTATGAAATATGTGATGTTTTGAGGTTGTGATGCTGCATTCTGGGATCATATTCTAGGAATGATGTTATGAGGCTCGCTAGGGCATGGAGACTAAATATGACTAGGGTTTGAAGCTATGTCTGAAGTATGAAGCATGCAAGTGAATTCAGAAGTACTCTATGTATGAATATATTGGATTAGTGTCTACACATATCTTTTTGAGTTGGTTCTCAAGTGAGGGGATTGGTATGTCCAGCAAGTTGGTGTCTACAAATATTGTAACAGTAGGTTGGTGCCTACAGGTGTTGTTGACTTGGTGCTCAGTTGAGGATATTGGTATCTCTGGTAGGTTGGTAGGTACATCTAGTTGAGTTGGTTCTCAGTTAAGGATATTTGTGTCTCTAGTAGGTTGGTGCTTATAATATTTGTAACAGTAGGTTGGTTCCTACAGAGATTTATAAAGACAAGTTTTATGGTTTTCTCCTGATTGGGTTTCCATGTTAAACTATGTGCATTGTGATTTGAGTTTATTTGTGATTATTGTTGCTCAGCTGATGAATGATTGATGAATGGTTAAATAAAGTAAAAAGTATCGTATGTTGATTCATCCCCCCCCCTCCCCTCAGTATAAGCATAAGTTCAACAATGCATAATTTGAATGTGGGGGTGATTTATAAATTCATGTGGATATTCCACTAGAACAACCAATTACAATAGATCTTACAAGTTTATGAAAAATAGGTGTTATAAAGTGTTTACTTAGGATTAAAATTTAATATTTCATGCTTAGTGCTCAAAATATTGAAATAATATCAAAATGAAATAAAAGAATCTAAAACAAATACCATACCATCCACCCAATCAACACAAGGTGTACCCTAGGAAACCCAATATGAGAAAATCCAACCATAAGGTGAGGACTATGCCTTGCTCTTTTCTTCTCATATATGAAAAGTAAATACAAAGAAGATGAAATAACTATGGAGTTTCCATAAACATTGTGGCATGTATGGTTGTTATAGGGTCTTCTACTTCATCTATTATGCTCACAATATCCCACTCCTTACTCTACTCAACTATGGAACAATAATCTATGCAACAAGAATGGAACCCCTTCCTTTCCTAGTGACCCAATATTTAACATGTCTTGATAGTCATCTACATTTAGGGTTATGGTTTTTGCATGGCTCAACTTTTGATTAGGGTTAGGGTTTTGGACACTCTAGAATCTTCTTGAAATTCCACATGTGTGATTAATGGGAGTTGATGTGGCATCCACTCAATATTATGGTAGTCAAAAGCATAGGTCAACGTGTAGGAGGCATAGCTTCTTTGTATAGACTCTGATTGAGGTGATATTTTTGCCAATGGAAATCCAACATCAAAGAAATGGGAAATTGTTTGAAACCCAAGAAAATGGTTTTTTAATGCTCCAAATAGGATGCAAAAATTTTAGGACCCCAAATCACCAAAATATGACACATCCCTAAAATGGACTCTGTAAGTCAATATCTCCAATTTTCCACTCAAAAAGTACCAAAATAGATGCAAGTTATATAATGATCCATTTAATATCAAGGCAACACTTTGAATTGTTATTTGTGGAATGCAATTATATATAAGCACACATGTGCATCTACGTTTTTTAGGTTCACCAAAAATAAAATATCTTCTAAAACCTTTTCATGTATGCCTTCACTAGCTGCCTCCACTAAAATCAAAATAGGGACTCGTATTGCCTCAACGAAAGCATGGTTTCCTTGTAGTGAAAACCTTCATAAGATTTCCTAGCACTCACATTTTTTACTAGGATCAGTGCACACATACATGTTTTTTATCCAACCTCTAATATCATCAACAAACAAAACAAAAAAAATCTAATATCCACTAGCATCCTCCCTCTTTATTATCTACCCTTATCTTCCTTGAGTTCTACATAATGGGTATGCCTCCCACAAAATCCCTGACACTATTTTTTATGTACAAATACCTTCTTCATATTTTTGTACATATTGGTGCATACTTTCCATACTACATTAAGTTTCTTAGATGAGGAAAACTTATAGTTCTTCCATCATTATCTTCAGCTTTAATAATCTCCTTTTCCTTTTGGCATTAATGCCTCATTTGTTCCAAACAAGATTTTCATTATGATTTGTCTGAGCTATTTTTGAGAATGTATCCTTGAGAGAGAGGGTTTTTCCTAAGTTGGTTAACACTTCTCCTTCCTCCCTAAGTTGGAAACAAGTTGATTTGATGCTAAGAGATTTTAGTTGGTTGGCTCTTTATTTTCAGGTACTCAACTTTCAGTCTCCCTTATTCATGATATTTTGCATGGAATTTAATTGCTTCTTCAAAAAAGATTCTAAAAAGTGATATTCTTTCTTTCCAAGGAAAACCTCATAGGGAAACTATAGCGCCCCGTTTTCTGGCTACAAAGGTTTAATCGCTATTAAGAGAAGGTTATAACTCCACTCTATACATAACTCATACAAGTATTATAGAATCCACATGCATTTAAACAAATAAACTCATTTAAGCACAGAGTAAAACATATTATTTACTGCTATAATTAACAATCCATAGAATTCCATCTTAATTCATATACACAGCGGAAATTCTGATAACATAAGTAGTATAGTCTTTCAAAACATGATTAAAACATAATCCAATACTTATCTTTTAATAGTGGTAGAATCCACCAACCAAGTGCAGGTCGTCCATGAAATTCCCAGCCTTAGACCACACTGCTCATCAGCTCAGCAGTGGGTCACCCCTGAGCTGGGACTAAGCTCCACCCCAAGACAAGGAAATCTAAGCTAGGCTGAGGTTACAGGGAAAACAACACACAACCACAAGGAAGGGATTCTCTCCAAGGAACCTCCCACACTCACCGCCCATAGACCCTCATTCCCCACATGCCTGTTCCACCCCAGGAGTATACACCTTCTCTGTCATCTCGACAGTCCTTCGGCTGCTAATATCCCTTTCCTTGGGTTACAGGAACATGTCGGACCAGAAGTCTCCAGGATCTATGGCAGCTACAAGGTTCCTTCCAGGAGTTCTCTCCTTCCTCTGCACACTCTCTCACCTAGAGGGAGTCGCTCACAGGTCCAACAACCTGGTATTCCAACTTCAACCACCTCTCTCACCTGGAGAGAGTGTTGTACAAACTGGCCAATAAGCCACATAGGGTCAAACACTACACATCCACCACAATCCATGAGAATCCAGACATGAACACCCCAAATCAGCTCCAGACAGGTGAAACAGTATAACCAGGCTTAGTAGGGACGAGACACTTCTGTTTTCTCAATTTGGCAACACGGAATAGACTCACATTCTGGATTCTCAAGGATGCGTGACGATTCATCCACGTAGGGGTCGATTCAGACTTCCCAGTTTAGAACAGAGAAGGGATGTACCAATTTTCCAGAACCAAACACGGACTCTTTCCCAAATCCACACAGGCTTCTCGTTCAGGGAATATACACACCGGTTTTCTCAGAGCCAGACACAAACTTTTTGAATCACAGGGACACACATAGGTTCTCTGCAGGAGTCGGGTTGGTAGTATTATCCAGGGCTCTGTACGCGTTCAGACCATCGGGTAGCATGGGGGAGGAACCCTTTCTCACAGCTCACCCTAGCTGTTTTATTCGCATGCGTCAGGGTTGACACTTGTCACCCATGAAACTTCATGTGTTCCACCAGCACGCATCTCCCTTGCATGTTCTCCCCTTGCCAAAAATTTAGGATAAAACATAAAATGGACATGTCTTTTGGGGATAATATTAAAATATTATTCCCAGGCTTAAGCCCCCTAGGCTTAGCACATAGCCCCTTTTCCCACCTTCCAGCCTCTAATTCCTTGCCCACCTTATGGATGCTTAGTCCCCCTTCACTCATTCATCGTGGTCGGTCTGCACATGGCGGTGTTTATATTTTATTAATTGTTATGCGTGATTACATATACAACAATAGGCTCCTGGCCTTCAACACTCAGGCTCCCTGGCCTAACAAACACATAAGCCTCCAGCTTATAAAAACTTGGCTCACCAGCCTATAAAATGTAATTACAATTCATTTCAGAACATGGTTTACAATGGGGTTCGGCCTTGGGGACACTAGAGAAACTCATGGGATGCTTCCCCGCATTCATGGATAGCATCCCTAGTAAACCCGTCAACATAGACTTGTTTGTCTAGCCCACAAGCATTCTATCTAGGCACCTTTTGGCACAAAACTAGCCGAATTCCCACCAACATTGTTGATAACCAATTGAGCTAACCCCTTGGGATTATAAGAAGTGATATTCAAATGTCCTTTCTGCTATCACATGAACTTGTCATAGACTTGTGAGGTTGTGGTTTCTACCTAAGTCTGTAAATTTTTTCCTTGTCTCTCTCTTTTTTCGTAGGCCTGGTCTTGAAGCTTTCCCCTTTAGGCTGGTAAAATATTTTTTTGTTTGCCCTAGTTCATTTATGTGCCCTGGTTTCCCTTAAAGGTCTTACTCGAAAGAAATCTCAGCTCCAAGCCCCTCTTTTTTTCTCTGAGGAAGATCATTCGCCTCCTGTGTTCCAGTCACTAGTCTCATTGTTTTCTCAGCTCACAGCCAGTCATCCAAATCTTTGATCGTGCAGGTCACAGCCATGAACACAAAGCGTAGCTTTATTAACAATATGTTTCGAGATTGCAGCAAAAGCAGAAGGCAGTTTTAATCTTTTAGCGACGGAGATTCCAGGAATAGTCCAAATCAACAGCTCATGGGCGTTCGGGAGTGTAAACTTGCGCGAATTATAGCGCCAAAGAAAAAGGCCCCGAAGTGAATATGAATCGTTGATCTCAAAGGGGACAGGTGGAAATTGATCCAAGCCTTCGAGGAAATGAGCTTCAGGAGATTTTAAATGAGAAGTGCTTAGAAATCTCGAAGGGACGAAGCTCGAAGTCCCAAAGAGCCAAAGCCATCGAAGCGTCGAATTTGTCGAAGCTGTCGAAGTGGTCGAAGGCCCGAAATGGATCTGAGTCATTGATCAACAAGAGTCATCCGTCATTAGATCTGTCACTCCGGGAGTTTTAAAATGAGAAAAGTGTCGAAGTCCCAAAGACTTGAAGCGTCGAAGTCCCAAACTCCCGAAGGCTTGAAGTCCCGAAGCGCCGAAGTCCTGAAGACACAAAGTGTCAAAGTCCTGAAGACCCGAAGCATGAAGACTCGAAGTGTCAAAGAACATGACACACTCTCATCGGGCATGACGTGTGGAACTCTTTCCAAGTCATTCGGTCATGGCCATGTCACCCTCCTTATCATGACACATCAACATATGTGACATCATCTAGACCACCCATCAGCGGGACATGTGGAATAAATCTATGAGCTCCGGCTAAAGGCTCGAAGTAATCCTCGAACGTTCGATTCATGAGGACATGCATCAGTATATTGCTAGCTCCGGGTAAAAGATTTTGGGAACCCAGGTTTGAGATTTGATTTTCCCGAAGCCTGGAGACACGAAGGGATTTCATCCGTCGATCTCTAGAGGGCCACACGTCATCAGATCCATGTCTCTGGGTAAAAGAACTTGGAAGCCTAGGTTTGAGATTTGATTCTCTCGGAGTCCGGAGACCCGAAAAGCATCTTAGCCATTGATTTTAGGGAGCAACGTGTCATTAGATCCCAAGCTCTGGAGAATTTTCTTGGAGCAAATAAATTTTTACTATTGAAATGCTCAAATCTTGGATTGCGAAGCAGATCTCGGTCATTGATTTTAAAAGGGAAGATCCAATCCATCAATCTAAAAGGCACCAGAGTTGGGTCGTTGATAAGGAAGCTTCATCTCCTATCACAAGATCAATGGTTGCGCTCCATTGCGAGGTCGGAAGGTGCGTATGTTTTAAAATTTTAAGGGTGGGCCGCAATCAAAACCATGGTTTTGAGAAAGGGGCATGTGGTGGTTCGTGATGAATTGCGGGAGAAAAAGCAGTTTGCATTCAAACCACCCTTGGTTGCACCCACAATCGTGCAATTATGTGAGGTCATGGCCCCGGGTCACGTTTAAAAAGGATCCAAAGGAAAAGGAGCTAGCACCCGAGCCCTAGAGTGCCAAGACGTGTGGCATCCGCCTAGCGCTGGCATGTGGCACTCTTTTCAAGAATTCTCAGACACACCTCTAGCCTGTTTTTGAGTGACACATGTCACCTCTCCATCCACGACACATCATCATGGTGACGTCAGTCCTCCACGTCAGATCATCCTCCGGGATGTGTTATTGTTCAGGACCAAAGGTAGCGCCCCATCCCAAAGCTTGCCTTGGCAGATCCTGAAGTCGATGGGTGAATATATTTGGAAGTAGCACTAAATCTAGCCGATGCACCCAGATCTCAGATCATGACCAAATCAACGGCAACAGTCAATTGCAGGGATGCAATGTGCTCAGTCGATAATTTTCTTAAGTGGTCCCGCAATGGAAACCATGGTATGGTGAATGTGCTACGTGGTGAAAGGAGATGGATTGTGGGCCCAAAAGTGGTCTGAGCCCAAACCACTTTTGAGTGGCCCTGCAATTGCGTGTTTATATGGTGTCCTATCCGAGAGAACCACGTGGTTTCCCCCTAAGCATTTAACCTCGTTGATTTCCTGAGAAAAGGGAGTTAATGAAAGTAGAGTCGGTGGTTGAAACCTCGGCTCAATCCATAAATGGAAGGCATGGAAGGCCCGGCCATGGGAACTGAACTATTACCCCATGGTACCCCTGTGGACAGATTTTCTTATAGGCCCATTCCGAGCTGAATTTGCATCTGACAGGAGGATACATGCCCAGTCTGACAGAAGAATTCTCAGATGCAAAGCTTTGATCGAGAAGGCCAGATCATGCTCTTGAGGGTCGTGGGCAGTTTAGAGTATAAATAGATAGTTTTAATATTTTTTTAGGGTCATCAACTGGTTGAGCAGAGCTCCCTATTTTGTAATGTTCTGATGCCAAAATTGTTCTCTAGTTATCTATCAACTTTGAGACTTTCATGTTAATAGAAGTCAACTTATTTTCATCTCTCTATAAAAAACTATGCTAAAACACTCGGGCATGGAGGATCCAGTCGAGGGTTGTTATGATGTTGTAATGTAAGTTTGATTACAATGGTATTGTGACCAATTTTAGTTAGCTCCCTTGTTATCTTTCTCCCTCTTACATTGAATGTCTCGGGCATGGAGGATCCAGTTGAGTTGTTGTAGCTGCACTGTGATGTAGGTTTGATCATTGTGTTGTTGTGACTGTGTTGTTTGGACATATTTCAATGTCTAAAGCTTGTTCTCAAGATTGATCTTGAGTCTGAGTTTTTCTTCTCCAAGTTGCTTGAAGGCATGATGCCCATAGCAGTCTTGTTCACCTTTCTCACTAAGTCTTCCCTCTACTCACACTTAAACTCAATTCACTAACTGAAGTTAGTTGTGGCCCCCACTTCCCTGTACAGTTCTTGTCCAGTTCTGTGTTGAACATCATTCATATATTGAGTTTTTTCCATTGACTTCCACTCATATAAACCAAACATCCACCAAAAACTCTGATGGGTACTAGGCTCATGGGTGACTATCAGTGCTAACATTCATGGAGTCGTTGACGTGGATGAATTGAAGACATTTCCCTGGGTAAGAATGACAAAGAAATTCCAATTCTGAAGGTGCATCAGATATCAGTGACTTGAAGATTGCAGCTTGCACCTGGCGACTCCACTATTTCATTCGTGGATCTAAAAGGTAGACACACAAGGTCTACTCCACATCTGCCTCTGGCTACACCTGAAGCTGACCCAGATAAGATTATCAAGAAAGGAAATATTTCTTGACAAGGCTTTTAGCCATCGTCCTGGATTGAAAAGTTCCCTGGGAGAACGACAACGATCAGATCTGGTCTTTGACGGTGAATAAAGACCAGACACATTCAGACTACATAGCATTCATCTAGCGACTCCATGATTAAAGAATCCAGTGGCGACTCCTYAGTTTTAAGAATTCGTATTTTCAAATGGAAGCCATCTTGGCTCATAGGTTTGCTCCTTTTAATTTCTCTATTGTTCCTAGTTTCCCAAATGTTGTTCCTACTATAGAAGAGTGGGGTGATTGTTTTCCCATATTTAGAGAACATAGAGATGACAAACTAGTCGAGCATCTCTGTGAGTTTCATGAACTCATGCATCAGTGGGAGATACATCATGAGGATGTATTATTGAATATGTTCATGTTCTCATTAGCGGGATATGCTCGTGAGTGGTATCACTCACCCCCTGCTAGCATCTCCTCGCTGGAGCAGTTTCATATAGCTTTCAATACTCACTGCCAAAGGTATTATTCCTCTAATTCAATATGTCATAACTGAGGAGCATGAGAAACATTTGAGGATGGCGGTACAAGTGTTGGGAGAACACCAATTGTATGTCAAGATGAGAAAGCACACTTTTTATCAGAAGCAGATCCACTATTTGAGCCACATTGTCTTAGAGGATGGCATAAAAATGGATCCAGAAAAATATTATAGCAATCAAAAGTTGGCCAGCACCAAAAATATTTCAAAGGTTAGATCATTCATAGGTCTAGCTGGTTACCACATGAGATTCTTTGCATATTTCTCCAAGATTGCACACCTAATCACTTCCTTACAAAAGAAAGGAATACAATTTGAATGGACTGCCAAGTGTGAAGAAAAGTTTTAGCACTTAAAGGAATTGTTTACTAGTGCACTGATTTTAAATATTACAAACCCAAATGAGGATTTTGTTATGTGCACATATGCATGCAAGGAAGGGCTTGGTGGAGTCCTTACACAATATGGGCATGTAATTTGTTATAAATCAAGGAAGTTGAAGGAGAATGACATAAATTATGCTACCCATGATTTAGAACTTGTAGCCATTGTTCATGCGCTGAAAATGTGGAGGCATTATCTCATGGGTAGAAAATTTGAGCTCAGAACATACCATAGTGATCTGAAATATTTGTTTGCACAATCAACATTGAAAGTCAAACAAACTAGATGGTTGTAATTTCTCATCCAACATGACTTTGACATCAAGCACATTAAGGGAAAAGAGAATAAAGTGGTTGATGCACTCAACATAAGTGTGCATGAAATGCATGCTAAAACCATAAGCATGTACATTTCAGATTTAAAAAGTAGAATTTTAGAATCTATGACAACGGACTAGCACTATGTACATGATCCGGATTATTTTCGGCACGAAATGAGAACAGAGATACAATAAAGAAATGCACAGAGATATTACAGATATTCAATAATATAACAGAAATGTATCAGAGATGCAACCATAAACACAGATATACAGTAATACACGATTTCTATTAATTAGAGAAATGTACAAAGACTGTAAAAATATAGAGTGAAAGACTCGTTAGAATGGTGGTAGCTTATCTCTGAGAAGAGATGTGACGGCTACTCGCATTCGCAAGAAGATGATTACAATGAGGATCTGAAGGCCTTTTTACAATAAACAGGAATGCCAAAAGTCCTAGACATCCAAAAACCTAACCCTAGGAGATGAAGCGCCNCCTAGACATCCAAAAACCTAACCCTAGGAGATGAAGCACCAAAAGTCATGTGGGCCCCATTTGGGTAAATGAGTACATCAACTTCCCGGGGTTGTAACTTTTGCATACAATCTCTATTTTAGGCGTGTGATAGCTCGTTGGAAAGGTATTGTCGAGGAGATTCATTTTGGGGGATCAATAATGACTTTATCTATCATTGAGAACCTCTATCTCGAAAAACCTTCATTTGGACCCTCAAAATGGCCTCGGAAGTTAAAACCTGCTAAAAATAGTAAATTGCCAAAATGGCCAGAAAACTGTTTTGAGCCATTTGGAAAAGGTGGGTGGCCACCGATATCCACCTGGATCAGTACAAGTTAAATAAATCTTGCAATAGAGTAATGTACAACATAAATTTAAAGATTATAGGCTAGAAGAAGATGGAATTCTATTGTACTCGAACAAAGTTTATGTTCCTAATTATTTTTTTTTTGTAAGTGAGTGTAAGAAGTTGTATTACTGTAAAATAGATTATGATACAAAAAAGGGGGGCCTCCTGGCCTACCTAGTAGGAAACCAGACCAAGGGTTCCCAAGTTGCGCTTAGTGAAATGTACGAGGGGTGGGACTGGTCCGCCACCAGGGGAAACTAGGCTAGTTCCCCCATAACCAGTTTGAAAAGGAAAAGCAACATAGACATAAAAAAAAATACGCAGAGACTACCCACTAGGCCCGGGGGCTAGTGGCTAGACTAACCATTCAACTAATCATTCACTCAGCTAGTACAATGATGTGTTTCTTCCCATCATTCGTCTGGTTCTTGTTATCCTCCTTCTGGGAGATCGTGCGAGTCTTCCGAATGTGGGTTGTCGTGCCCTGTCCATCAGCTGGTGTGATGTCCATGTGATGGACATAGCACAGATAGAGGTGAAATTGAGTAGCTAACCGCTTCATCTTGGATTTTTGATCCTTCTCGACCTCAAACAACATTTTGGTAATAGTTTCTAGGCTACTAAGGCGACTCAGGATTTCGTCCAACATTTTCTTATGATCCGTATTATCCTCCAGCCTGGCTTCTTCCATTTCCAAACTCACTTTGTCGATCATCATCTTAGTTAGCCACACTGTCTCCATTGTTTTATGGTAGAGGGTTTCCCTGGGCTGCGTGGCCCCCAGATCAATTACCCAGTCTGCTTCTTGTTCCAGTGCATCCCAAGCTTTACCTTTGCATTTTCTTTGATTTCCTTTTTCCAATAGGTGACGGTCGCTTTTCCTTTTGGCACAACCAGAGTTTGGAAGGCTCCCTCTACATATTTTACCACTTGCTCCATTCTTGACACCCATCGTGGACTATTTGGAACTTCCTTTCCAAGGTGATTCCTCTTCCTATGTGTGCGCTTCATTCTCACCATCCCGTTTGGTCTATCACAACTCCTTTGTTGGTTACTTAGCCTATGCCTCACTTCACATGGATTCTTCCTTTCCCTATAGTTGTGCTCCTTCCATTTGCATCTACTCATGTTTCCTTTCCTCTTATTGATCTTCTCTTGCTACGATATTGTCCTTCCAATCATGGCTTGTCCGTAGTGGTGATCCCTCCCGTCCTTTTTCCTGGTGGCGGCTCATTTGATCGTGATGACTCGACCTTTATCCATGTGCAGATCCATGTCCATGCTCTCTTGATATCTTACTGTGCTACTCTTCATACCTCTACTTTGGCCTAGAGGATCGATTATGAACCATGTCATTCCTCATGCCTTACGTCACTTGTTGCATGCAGTTTTCCATCTGTACTTTCCCACGTGTTTTCCTCGCAATTCTTTCTATCACCGGGGTCTTTCTGCCATACCCCCACCACTTGTTTATGTTGATCCTGCATGGTCATTGGTGATCAAGTTTTCAGCAATCATATCCTTCCTGGGTCCTGCTTGTCTGTTGCCAAGCCTTGTGCTACCCTTCTCGATGTGACCTTCCTTTCTTAAACTACCTTCACAATCATTTGTTGCTAGTTGGAAGTAGTATGTTCTAAGTTGGTCATTTGGGAGACTGAGCCAGGTAGTGTCTAGTTCTGAACCATCCTTGTCAACCCCCTCATTGCCTAATCTGTCTGCCATGCCATTCGTTGACCTGCGGACCCAACGCAACTCCACTGTGTTCAAATTTTTTAGATGCTCCTAGATTTTCTATAGGGAGAGAGCCAGGTGCTAGTGTCTCTGAACCTTGCCCACTCTAGTATCGTTCTAGAGTCTCTTCTTCGTGTTGATGACCAGGGTGGATTTTCCTTCCACGATAATGTTTGTCATCCTTTCGCACCTTAGGATTTCAAGGCCAAGCTCCAGGGCTCCAAATTCCACTACGTTGTTGGTGGAGTTTCCCATACTCCCAGCATACAGCCAGATGATGTTATCACCCTTCCCATCCCTGCCACTCATGGGTTTCCTTTTGTTGCCCTATCAAAATTTAATTTGAGGAATCCTAATGGAGGAGGGGTCCAGTTGCGGTCTCCTAGTTGGATTTATGGATCCCACCCTATCATTGTGCTATTGCGCCCGTATTTTAGGTGAAAACCCTCCAGGATGCGGGAGTCCTGATCTGTGAGTTGTGATGTTTCCTTCTTCCAGTATTGGCTCTGCATCGTTTCTCGTATTTGGGAGATAATTTCCTCCTTGAGCTTTCCTTCTGGTAGGCTTTCATTCCTGAAGATGTGTTGATTCCTCTCCTTCCATATTTCCTAGAAGATCATCCCTGACGTTAGGTTCCAGCAGAGGTTCACCTTTTCATTTTTGTTGTATCTCTCATTCCAATTGTTGATGGTTGCATTGATGTTTCCCTCGATTCTATTGGATTGGTGGTAGATGCATGCTGCGTAATCCCATAGCTCTTTTATGTAACTGCACTCATCGAGGAGGTGATTGGTTTTTTCCTCCTTAGCTTGACAGAGGTGGCAACTAGAAGGGCCTATATAACCCCTTTTCCTGAGGTTTTCCCAGGTTAGAATTCGGTTGTGGAGAACTAACCATTTGAACATTTTGATTTTTGGCCATTGGGGGCTGCTCTAGATCTTTCCCCACTGTTGTGTCTGGTCCTCTTGATCCTACTATGTGATGTAAAACCGTGATTCTTTTAAGTTGAATTCCCCACAATTTTCCCTGCCCCACCTTAATTGGTTCTTGTCCTCTGAGATTGCAATTTTCCTTTTCCCCAATTCCTCTTCCACCTCTTCCACTAGAGTTGCGATACAGTCTCTATTTGGTGGATTGATTTTGTCCCAGGTCCTCCATCTATCGCTATCATTTATTGGCTTCCAGTAGTGATGGATTGTTTTTTTTCCTTGCGCATTCATTTCCTGTTGGAGCTCCTCCTTGTTCGGATTTTCCATTATGGGTTCCTGTTGCCACACTTCCTCCTAGAATAGTTTGACCATTTCTGACTTCCCAGAAGTTGTGTTTATGAATCCAGTTTTTGTTGTGCCGGGCAAGATTCCAGATGGTTGATCCCTCCCTTGTGCCCATGAGTTGAATTTGGTCTTAATCATTGATGTTCGGGGCATACTTGGCTTTCCAGAGGTTTATCCATGGTATTGATTTGTCCTTGACCCATCTCCACCAGAGTTTTGCCCCGTAGACTTCGTTGGTTACCTATGGATCTTGTAACCCCATGCCTCCTTTTCATTTTGGTCGACAAACCTTCTCCTAGGCTACCAGGGCCCATTTGTTTTTATTTTCAACATCTCACCATAGGAAATCTCTTTGAATGGATCTTATCTTTTGTAGTATTCCTTTGGGAGCTAGGAACACTAACATCATATACGGCGGAATTTCTTGTAGGACCGCTTTGGTGAGGATAAGCCTCCCTGCCAGGTTGAGAGCTCTGTAAGTATAGTTGTTTACCCTATCATGCAGTTTGTTGATCACTCCTTCCCACATTTCCATTTTGCAAGTTCTGCCCGTCAGGGGAATTCCCAAGTATTTCATTGAGAGCATTTTGCATTCAAACTTCAGAATATTGGCTAGGTTCCTTTGGATTATAGGATTAGTGTTGAATAAATAGATCATGGATTTTGAGTGGTTGATCTCTACCCCTGAGGCTTCCCCAAAGTCTTCTAATATTATTTTATAGGTTTTTCCTTCCTTGACCGTGGGTGTGCCATGGAGTAGGGTGTCATCAACGAACTGTTGGTGTGTGGAGGTTGGACAGTCTTTGAAGGGTTTGATTCTTTTTAGTTCTCCTGTTTCAGTTGCACTTTTTATTCTTCTACTGCTTCCATCATCATAATGAATAGGAAGGGGGACAGCGGGTCTCCTTGTATGATGCCTCTTGAAGACTAGAAAGGTTTTGTTGGGGCTCCATTAATTAGGAGCGAGTAGCTTGTCGTTGAGACTAGATTAACAATCCAGTTGATCCAGTTTTGTTCAAACCCAAAGGCTTTCAGCGTTTTGGCCATATAGTGCCAACTAATATTGTCATAAGCGTTCACCAGGTCAAGATGGATTATCATCCCCCCTCTCCTTTGGCTTTTTAGCATGTGTATAAGTTCATGGGCATGGATGATGTTATCCAGTATTTGTCTTCCTTCTACGAAAATCACCTGATCCTGTGAAATCAATGTGGGTAGGCATGGTTTCATTCTATTGGCTATGACTTTGGAGACTATCTTGTAAACAACATTTCATAAAGCTATCGGTCGGTAGTGATCTGGGGTCCTTACTTCATTTTCTTTTGGGATTAGAGTGATCATGGTGGAATTTAACACTTTCAGGACAGAGGTTGAACGTCTGGAGTCTTCCACCACCCCATAAACATCATATTTAACCACTTCCCAAAAGGATTTGAAAAATTCCACTGTGAAGCCATCTGGGCCTGAGGCCTTTCCATTAGGCATTTTCTGGACCACTTGGTCGATTTCCTCCTTTGTTATGGTTTTGTTTAGATTGACATTGTGTTCCTCTATGACCAGCCTGGGGATGTGTAGAGTTATCCTTTGTATGGCCTCAATTCTGTCTTTGTTAGGTTCCTAGGCTATCCCCTAGAAGTGAATGACCAGTGTATGTTCAATTTCCTTGTGTGATTCTTTTTCGATCCCATCCCGATCCTTAATTTTCAAGATTTTTTTGTGGGTTATTCTTGTAATGGTGGTTCTATGAAAAAACTTGGTATTCCACTCCCCTTCCTTTAGCCACCTGATTCTAGACTTTTGGCACCAGAGAGTTTCTTCCTACTGGCATCTTGCTTCCCATTCCTGGGTCATTTGGATCTCTTCTCTTTTCTGATCCTCCATGTAACCCTTGTCTATGTAGAGTTCCTAGAGTATCCTCTTTCTATCCTCAATCTTTTTCTTTTCTTGGTTTATGTTCCCAAAGATTTCCTTGTTCCACTCTTTGAGTTTGTGTTTGATGTACTTGAGTCTCTTATAAAGTTTGAACATCATTGTCCCTTGATCTGGTAATTCCTCCCGCCACCATTGGTTGATGTGCTCCTTGAAGGTGGGATGTTCAATCCAAAATTTCTCGAATCTAAAAGGTTTGTTCTTTAGAGTGGTTTGAAAGTTTTCTTCCAGTTGGACTGGCTAATGGTCTGAACCCCCCCATGGCAGGATGTTACAGTCTAAGGTTAGTCCCTGCAGAATGATGGATTCTGACACCAGAAATCTGTCTATCCTTGTAGCTACTTGGTAGTGATTACTTTGTTTGTTATTCCAGGTGAACTAACCATTATTAGTTCTGATGTCTACCATCTCCATTGTCTCAATGAGTGCTAAGAATTCCTCCACATCTCTATCCAGTCTTTTGGTGCCCCCTTTTTTCTCTACAAGTGTCATGATTATGTTGAAGTCCCCTGCCAATATCTAGTAGAGGTTGTGGGATCTAGCCTTTATATTTTCTAGGTCTTCAAGCATTCTCCTTTTTTCTTCCAACCTCTAGGGACCATACACATTGGTGCATAGAATCACCTCAGTGTTACCTATTATTTGCATGTTAATCGAGAGTGTGTGTCTCGTAGCTTCAACTACTAGTAGGTTTAGTGAATGTGGGTTCCATAAGGTGAGTATACCACCTGCCATCTGTTGGCCTTCGAAAACCAACATCTGGTACTTGCTCCATTGTTTTTTACTGATTGTTTCCATTTTGTCTACAATGCATTTTGTCTCTTGAATGAAACAGAGGTTAGGTTGTTCCTTACTCAATCTATTTTTAAGGATCCTTTACTTTCATGGGTTGTTTAGGCCTCTTATATTCCATGTTATAATCTTCATTTAAACATGTGGGGGGGAGTTGGGAAAGATATTTTTTATCTTACCTAAATTTATCAACAGGGCTCCTAGTTCTTGTAGGGCTACATTGTTTGATTTCCTGCCTTTCTTCTGCCTCTTCTGCTTGGGTGAATGTTGTGGATTTCCCTCAGTTGCTTTGATTCCTAGGTGTCCTATTTCACCGTGTGTATGCTTGATCCCTCTAGATTTTTCTTCCTCCCTTAGAAGGAAAAGGTATTGGATATGATCTAGTTGTTCCGCTGGCACATTGTCCACCCCCTACTTTTTCCATTGCTCCAAGATGTTCAGGAGATCTATTCCTTCCCTTTCCACAATGTCTCTAAGATCAAGGTCTCCTATGCCTACCTCACTTGGTGTCATCTTTGAATCTACGTCTACCTTCTGCATTGGGGTGTTGGCGTCTTCGGTTCCTCCTTCCATAGGACTTGCACTATCTCCCTATTCTCTCTTATTGCCTGGAATATCAGTGTTCTCCTGAGTTGCTTGTTCCCTAGCTACACTATCTTTTGTCTTTTCCTTTCCTCCTTCTTCCCCTTGGTTAGCCCTGTCTCGTCCTTTTGGTATAGTTCTATCTTCCGGGTTTCTCTTTGTTGGGTCTTTGCTTGGTTTCTTGTTTGCTCTATTTTTGTGGCTCGGTTTTACAAACCCGTCCTCATCCTACTGTGCTTTGGTGTTTTTCATTTCTTGTTTTTTATTGTGTGGACATTCTCTGATTAAGTGTCCATGTTAATGGCATCTTTTGCATCTAAGTGGGATCTGCTCGTAATCGATGCTTTGTATTCATTCCTCATCCCTGAATTCTAGGCTTATGGCTTCCGGGAGTGCCCCTGACACATCCATCTCTATGCAGATCCTTGCATAGGATGTATATCTCCCTTTTAGGGTTGCTTCCGATGTCTTAACATATTTTCCAAGTTTGTTCCCGATTGCTTCAAAGGTGGACGACAACTAGCAGTCTAGCGGTAAGGAGTAAAACCTCAACGAGACTGGGAAATTTTTAAAGGTTTCTTTCTCTAGGGAGAAGTTTTCCTTCCATGGTCACATGTACAACCCTGTTAAGGCATGGAAGTATGGCCCCCCCTTAAAGAATTTATACATGTCCTCCAGGTTCATGAAGATTGCTGTGAAGAATCATTTCGAACCCAGGTGGAGTTCCACTTCTCCACTTGGCTTCCATTGATATTTTATCCAGTTGCGCAGTGTTCTTTCTGTGGGCCACGACCCCACGAACTTGCAGATTAGTGCATGCATCTTCATCTGGTCCCGATAGAGTTGTGTTTGTGGGTCTTCCAGTATAACCTTGGGGATCAATGTTGTTTTATTTTTACATGGGGTCCACCCATCTGCCCCACTGGGGTTCACTGGTTCCTGCGCAACCATCTGGGTTTCTCTGTCGTCCTCCCCCACGCGATCCATTTTTTCCTGGTTCTTTTTCAGTACTGATCTCAAGGTGATTTTCAGTGGTTCTTTGAACCCAACGCCTCGTGGGAATTTCCCCCTGTCCACCATTACCTGCTTGTATGATGGGGTGCCACTCCCACCCCCTTTGGTAACCATTTTGAACTCTGTTGAGACCACGACTGTCAAATGCTAGCTTGCAGTTTCTACCATGGCCTACTTTGCCTACCCTTATCTCAAAGTTTATGTTCCTATCAAGAATTGAGAAATTTAGTTTTAAAAGAGATGCACAACATACCATATGATGGACATTTAGGATATCATAAAATAATTGCAACTATAAAATCTCAATATTATTGGCCAAGAATGAAGAAAGATGTAATTGATTCTATTGCTAGATGTATGGAATGTCAAAGGGTAAAGGATGAGCATAGACATCCATTGGGATTGTTATAGCCATTGCCATTTCCATAGTGAAAATGGGGGATTGTTACCATAGATTTCATTACCAAGTTTTCCAAAACAACAAGACAATGTGATTCCATCATGGTAGTGGTGGAAAAAATCACAAAGGTTGCACATTTTATTCCAGTCAAGATGACACATAAGGAAACCAACATTGCAGAAATTGATATGAAAGAAATTGCTAGGCTACATCGTGTGCCTAAGGTAATCGTATCTGATAGAGATACTGAGTTTACTTCCAATTTTTGGAAAGGGTTGTTTAAAAGATTTGGGACAAATCTGAATTTCAACACAGTGTATCATCTAGAATCAGATCAACAGATAGAGAGGGTCAACCAAATAATTGAAGATATGTTAAGAATGTATGTAATGGATCAACCTTCCAAATCGGAAGACTATCTTCATTTGGTTGAGTTTGCTTACAACAATAGGTATCAAGCATCGCTAAAGATGAACTGGTTTGAAGCCTTGTATGGAAAAACATGCAATATGTCAGTAAGTTGGGATAACCCAACAGATAGAGAAGTTATTGGGTTATAATTGCTAAGAGAAATGGAAGAGCAGATGGTAAAAATAAAACATAATTTAAAGATTGCACAAAGTAGACAAAAGAACTATGCTAACAAAGGTAGAGAACATAGGGAATTCAAAGCGGGAAAGAATGTGTTTTTAAAAGTAAAATAAAAAAAGGAGCTCGTTGAAATTGGGAAGTTTCCCAAAGTTGGCAGCAAGATATTGTGGGTCATTTGAATTTCTAGAGAGGATAAGCCCAGTTGCATACATGCTTGCATTGTTTGCATCCACAAGATTTCATAATTTGTTTCATGTGTCTTTATTAAATAAGTATGTTCTTTATCCTAACCACGTGATTGATTGGACTGTGATCTAAGTGGAGCATGAAGGGGAATTTTGGGTGGAGCCAATGTGCATCCTGGACTAGAAAATCAAAGTGCTCAGGAACCGAGCCATCGTTCTAGTAAAATTCCAATGGGCTTGTTATGGTCTTGAATATTCCACATGGGAGCATGACGAGGCCATGCGAGAAGAGTACCTGCAACGTTTTGCAGATTATGAGGGAATCTAAATGTACATTTGTATATGTGTATAAAGACTCCATTTTGGTGCAACTGGAGTTCTTGGAGCCACAAATATGAGACTTCCTATCTGGTCTACGTTAGATCTGTTAAGGTCCTAACCCGCACATAGGTAGATCAATGTATTCGGATGTAATAAAGGTCAATATTAATAAGGCCTTTCAATAAAATAGAATAAGGTGGATGTAA
>SNQJ01S0015188.1:0-32194 GCA_010110895.2 Picea sitchensis
TTTCCACCCAACCGTAGGCGTAGTGACTCCAAATGGATTTACCACTAGCCACCCCCGAGCTGAGACCACGATGTCCTGAGACTTGCGTCTCTCTGTCTGCCAGTGCCCAGGAGCGGAGGTTGCAATTCTCCCTCTCTGCGATCACTCACTCTGCGTAAAAATTTCCAGAGTTCCCCTCGCGTCTGCCCCCTTCAAATCGTTTCAGCCATACGCCTTATCCTCTCCCGAGGTTACGTGTGGCACGATTTCCCTTGCACTGATCAGGCCTGACATCCCTACGGATGGGCGGTTCACCATCCCATCCCTCATCAAGACATCCTCCTAGCAGTCTGCGAGCCATTAATTTTCAGGGCCAGTGAGCCACTTTTGGTTCTCCGGGCCAGTGGAGTCCAAATACGGTATTTTAAATTCTCAGTGGAAGTTACCACCACCTTTTCAGGTGCCTTCCACCACCATCGTGGTCTCTTTTTCTTCACATCCCCTCTCAGCAGTTCTGCAATTAATTCAACTATCATTTACATTCATTGACCTCTTCCTGCAGGTCCATTTACAGCACACATTCATACTTATGAGTTTTTCCATAGTCCTTGTCCAGTTCAATTATATTTACAATCTGGGGGAAACAGGGTGTTACATTTCCACTGGTACAGTTTGTGTACAACAACAACTATCAAGATACCATTAATATGGCACCATTTGAGTTTCTTTACGGGTGACCACGTCGGACGCCATTGAGTTGGGATCGACTTGAGGATAGGTTCTTGGTAGGAAGAGAAGCAATCCAAGAAATGGAAGAACAAATGAAAATGATAAGACAAAGGATTAAAGAAGTGTAAGATCGACAGAAGAGTTATGTCGATGTGCATCGCATTGACCGTAATTATGAAGTTGGAGACTGAGTTTTCTTGCAGGTGAAACCACACAAGAGTTCGATCAAGTTTGGAAAGGATGCTAAAATCTCTCCTAGGTTTGTAGGACCTTTCGATGTGTTGGAAAGGAAGGGACCCATGGCCTATCGACTAGCCTTGCCTGATTCTTTGGGGTGTATGCACGATTTTTTTCATATATATGTTTTGAGACATTATGTTAGTGATCCTACACATGTGATTGACATGAGTTCTTTGCAGGTGTCAGATGAGGGTGCACTCATGGTGGATCCAATCCACATTATGGACCATTGCACTCGATAGCTACAACGTCGAACAGTCGATCAAGTCAATGTCTAGTGGGAGAATTATAGTCTGCACTCGGCTACCTAGGAGGACGCATATGATATGCGCCAACAATTTCCATATTTATTTGATGGTTTAGACATATAGATCTTGTCAGATAATTTATTTACTGTATTTTATATATTGTACAACTTCATGATGAAGTTTAAAACAAGAGGGAATGTATGTAATGTCTTGCTCTTGCAAGCACATGTTATTGACTTATTCTTTGAGGAAAATTGCGTGCAAGTGATCTGGTTATAGTATATGGTTATTTGTTTCGCTTATGGATTCTTATAATGATGTGATGGATTGTGATTTATGTTGTTTGATATATATGTATTAAGAGATGTTATTGACAATTTTTCCCTGAGTGTACAAGACACTTGACAGATTGTGGATGGCGATGGAATCAATGTACCTCCTAAGACTTCGGATTGAGTCAGGGAGTGGATTGTATTGGTTTGTGTATTTTATTCATTCATATGTGACATATGATCGATTAAATTATGATTTTGTTTATGGATCATTGACAGTGTTTCGTTGATGGATGCAGGTTGACGATTGCTTGATAATATGACTCACATAAGGAGTAAAGGGGTCATGCACATAGACCAGATATTGAGGGATAGGTGTAGAAATGTCCCTATCACAACCTACTAGCACTCTCGACATGGCTTGAATTGTAGGTTAACGATTACCTAGTTCGAGAGGTTCATGATGTCGTGAGGACAAACTAAGACAGTCGCTCATGAATATTTCTAAGGGGCATGCAATAAGGCAAGGTCCTTATTCCTTAGAATCCCTTAGTCTCTCACAAGGTCAACTAAATGGAGTGTTGACTCCAGGGGTTGGACAACTACCAAAACCAGTCAAAGGTGAGTGGAACCCTTGGAGAACAGAGTGTGTCCTGTAGTGCATGTCGCGTAAATAAAATTTGAGTCAATGAATATAGGTGGCCTAGAAAACCCTGAGCGAATAATCAACCTTGTAAAACCTTGAGCACTGTCGGATCAATCAATTAATTAATTAATTAAGGATTGAATTTATTAATTATAATCCCTATAAGAGTCTAAGCCTTTGCAAATAAAATTTAATTAAGCCTAAGTCTAAGTTAGTAAGAAGACTAAAAACTAAATTTATAAATTAAATAATGATGGGATGAAGTAAATAAATTTAAGAAATCAAGGAAAATAAAATAAATCTAAATATTGATTTAATACACATATGTGCAAGTAATTACCAAATTGGAATTTAAGGTAAGAATGGAATAAAGCTAAAGGAATGGGTACGCATAGACAAGAATCTAGAGTCTAGTTAACACTAGTCTAACTAGGAGAAGATTCTTATTTTAACTCAACTCAGATTTAGTAAGGCGTCAGTCATTAATTGTTAATAAGGGGAATAAAGAGACAACTAGGAGTGATTTAAGGAGCGCTTTTAGAAATGGTGAGGTTAATTGACTTTATTAAAATATATTGTGGATTTACTTGTGCAACTAAGGGAAAGGGTGACAAGTGTATGGGGGAAACAATTATTAATTAATTATTTAAAAAAGTGAATTAAATGTGAAAGTGACAAGGTGTCATGAAGGAAAATCCTATAAAGCAAATGGGAAAAAGGGTTAAAGGGATAACATGGGTTATGGGTAAATTTATGTTGCAAAATTTTTGACTGGTTTTACTTGTGAGAGTTGGGATACCTAGCTTGAGAGAGAGTGGTGGCTCTACCTTGCGAATTGAGATGGGAGCTAGAGGAATTTTGGTTGTTTGTATGTGTGGCCCCTTTGCGGCTCGGGGAGGAAGAGTACCCCTAGCGTTGGCTGGGAGGTACCGGTGAAGTTTCAACGATTAGCAAGCGAGAGGTAGGAAGGAACACCAGTTGTCAGAGATCATATTCAGGCCATCTTCGTCGTCGATTACGATATTTTATGGTTTATGTAATTTCATTGATTTTTATTGTTTAATCTAGTGGTTATAATGGATGTAGACTATGTAGCATCGTGCAATTGTATAGACCAAATCCTTGAGGGCTTATCAGACATGTAGGAGAGATTGTATAATCGAGATTTTTCCATTGCGTAACATGTTGAAAATTTTATGATTGAATAGACCAACTCTTGATGTTTGCGTAAAATCTAGAAGTGGATTCCTAATTATTACACTGTCATTGTCTTCTCAATGAAATAAATAGAAAATTTGTGCCAAGTTTTGCTCCTTCCCCCCCCCAAATCCAATCAATTTTTGCAGGCTCGCGACGGGAAGAAAGGTGCATGTCCTTTCTCTTGCCACCATAGAAGCTATGTTTGCTTCAAAGGATGTTGACAGGGTTAATATGCAGTCCTAGTACTCTACAACGATAATCTCAAGCAATTTAAAATTTAGTAATCTCAAGCAAATTTAAAATTATACTCTTGTGTTTCTGAATTTCTGGATATACCCAAACATCAAATCTACAATCTAAGCAAAAGGATCTGATCAGTGAAACCATTATGGTTGTCAGAAATGGGGGAAGTTTATATTCCATTTGTCGCACTCCATTCATATCATTCATTTTCCTTGTATAATCCAATGGAACCATTGGGATATTACCCTTGAATTCTTTGCGTTCTTGTATAAAACAATTCCTAGCATTTCTGAAATCTCCTTGCAATATTACTCTTGAATCCTCTGCCTTTTTTATATATACAAATTTTCCCATCGTTGTGAAATATCCTTGGGAGATTACTCTTGAATCCTCTGCATTTTTTTATATATACAAATTCACCTAGTGTTGTGAAATATCGTTGCGAGATTACTATTGAATCCTCTGCATTTTTTATATATACAAATTTGCCAGCGTTTTGAAATATCCTTGCGAGATTACTCTTGAATCCTCTACATTTTTTATATATACAAATTTGCCCAGCGTTGTGAAATCTCATTTTTATATTACTCTACAATCCTCTGTGTTTTTTTTATATATACAAATTCACCCGACGTTGTGAAATCTCCTTGTGAGGTTACTCTTGAACCCTCTGCGTTTTTATTTATTTATACAAATTCGCCTAGTGTTGTGAAATATCCTTGCGAGATTACTCTTGAATCCTCTGTGTTTTTTATATATACAAATTTTCCCAGTGTTTGTGAAATCTCCTTGTGAGACTACTCTTGAATTCTCTGTGTTTTTATATATACAAATTCCCCAATGTTTGTGAAATCTCCTTGCGAGATTAATATTGAATTCTTTGTGTTTTTATATTTAAATTTTCCCCTGCATTTTTGTACATAAAAATCTTAGCCTTAATCTGCGATTTTTCTTGGGTTCCACTCAGCAATATCATATACTTCCTCTGTGTTTCACTCAGCATTGTTCCGGACTTACCCTGCGATTTGCTCAACGATAATACTAAAGCTATTAATCCAGCTTCGTGTAGTTGTATATAGTTATGAAGGGGGGGGAGAGATTTCCTTCTAGTTGGGTCCAATAGGTTGTGGATCCCTTGTCATTTGGATATGCAAGGAACAAGCCTTGAGTTATATTTTGATGTGATGAGGGTTGGGTCCTTCTTTTAATTGTTTTTAAAATTAAAATTTTGTTAAGAATGGATTATTATATCTATGGCCTAGTTAAGGATTTTATGGCTTGGTGAAGGGTCATAATATTTCAGTGGTTAGCTCCTAATTGTCAATCCTTTTAGAAGGATGAAAGAATTAAATTACTAAAGAAACCATCAAGAGGTGTGGTGTAGAACTTGTTGTGTACATGGTAAACCCTCTCTTGTTGATAAAAAAAAATTCTCCATAGGTTATTCCTTGATTGTTAACAATAGATGGTAATTACATCGATTATTGATATATGTTATTATATATGGACTCTTGATGACAGCTAGTTGCATCAACTAAATTGATTCATGTTAGTGTAGAATGTAATCTTGATGGAATGTTTCATAGATGGCTAATCACGTTCCTTAATTGATGCATGTTTGCAATAGAATTTGTCACGCCATGAAATTTAATGTGATGCATGAGGTTTAAAAGAATGGATTTCTTGCGCCAGGAAATTAATAGGACATATGAGGGGTTATGTGATTTTCTTACCCTTGCGCCATGAAAATATAATTGATGATTAGCTTTACGCCATGGAATATGTTGATGATTAAGTTATTAGATTTTGTTGCGCTATGGAATAAATGTTTATGTATAAAGGATTAATTAATTAGATTGCTTGGTGCTATGGAATAATGATGATGTATAAATGATTAAGTTATTAGATTATTTGTGTGCATTGAAATAAAGTTGATGTATGATTTCTTAAGTGATTAGATTATTCGCGCGCATTGAAATAATGTGATGTATGATTTCCTAAGTGATTAGATTATTTGCGCATGTTGAAATAATGTTGATGTATGTTTAATTAAGTGATTAGAATACTTTTGCACCATGAATAATTTATGATTAAGATTGATTGATTGATCTAGTTGTTGTCATCTTGATTGGATTAGCAAGATTTAGATACCTCCTTGTTCCTCAGAACATTTGCCATCCCTAAGACCTTAAATGGTCAAAATCAATCAGATGGATCATGGGCTTGAGTGTTGCTTATGTGTCCTAGAGGTCAGAACCATGTAGGATAGGTTGGGTGGGTAGTTATTTTAATGTTCAGTGACATGGTGAATCTTTATGTATATTTTGTTCAAGTGATTGTGATTTGCAGAACTGCACCGCTATATATATGTTTATGCATTGATTATGTGTCGCTAACATTTATGTTAATATGTTGGCTTGTGTCGTTATTGATTTCCATGAGTTTTCGCTTTCAATTATTTTAATTATGATGTCGCGTGGATTGTGTGTTGATTAAGTCATTGTGATGTGTTGATTATGTGCCTTTTTAGTTGTGTTTATGCATGGATTATGTGTTGTTTTAGTTATGATGATGTATCACTTGCGGTGTTGTTTATTATGTTGTAGCGGATTGAATATTCTATTAAAAAAAAGTTACCTATTATGCATCTTTTTTCATTGGCGTAATGGAGGGGACATTACACATTTATACAGTAAATGGGAGAAACAAGATGAGCGCATTCCTATTCTTTTAGCAAGATCATTTAACTGCCAAGTTAGATACTAGGAGGATCCTAAGCAACTTGGTCGTATGGTAGAAAAAATATCTCATGCCAACCCAATGATCGTACTGTGTACCATAGTGCATTAGATTGAAGCTTATAAGGATATGATTACTCATGTTGTGGATGCCTTTAAGTATTTAACATAGATTGAATATGATGTACTAGAATATGTTGTAATAAAGTGCCTTGCTCAAGGAGGGTGTGAAAAACTGAAAGAGGACGGTCTTAACTTATCGGACTAGCTACAATCATTGGCATCATTTTGGGGTCACTTGTGAAACAAATATCCATCAATGGAGTTGAGAGGCCTTTTCCAATATCTTGTTAATAAAACTTAAGCTAGGAGAGGGTATCGAGCTTGTTCTCCTACAGGAACTAATCCAATAATTGGAAAATGTCCAATAAATAGATAATATGAATGAAGAACAATTAGATACAATTTCTAGTAGTAAAACTATTCGATATCAAGCTACATATTTTAGGATTATGAGAAATAATGAGGCCTTAATAAATTATGTGAGCAGACTAAGAGATGCTTTACTTCCAAAAGATGAGTCAAAACTAGAGTGCCTCTATTGTGTAGTGTAGCTTGTTGTGATCAAGGATAATGCACCACACATAAAGATGGCTAGCGAGCAGTTTGACAAGTGCCATTGCACATTTCTTCGGAATGTGGAGTTCTTGATTAGTGAAATTACACTTATTACAACATATGCTCAAATGATACCTACATTGGATGATATTACACATAAGTACCACCTTGATCCAAAGGTGACTTTTATAATATATATAGGCCAATTATGTGCCTATTCAATCCTTGTAGAGGGTATGAGATTTGTTAGTCTGTGGATATGTCCAAAGCATTGGTTCATTTAGGTGATAGTAAATAGATGGATCATTGTAATTCATCCTCTAAGATGGTTATGTATCTCGAATCAAATTGTAATTCTATCATGTGGTCAGAATTGTTTGGAACAATTCATTTAATGTTTCCATCAGTGTTATGTTACATTTTGGGGACATACATTGTATGATTTATATGTTCCTAAAAAATGATGTGAATCATATGTTCCTAAAAAATTATATGAATCAAAGATTGCTAGGCAACATACTTCTCTTAAAGCTCTCAAGGAAATCTTTGACAATTCTCATAGTGTTATTGCTAAGGAAAGGATTTAAGAGGTTCTTCTTGTTGGACTAGTTGGTGGAACAAATTATCAATTGCTTGAGGTTGTATTTAATGATCCTAGTGGTGATGCTTGGGAAAATAAGTGGTCAATGTACTGTTTTTTTTTATGCTAGCCAAGATGGTACTTCTCGAACACTTGAAATAAAATTCTAGTGGCATAGCAAGTGATTGTAATAGCATGCCATAGAAGGGATTGTGACATATCGATGTTTTAGGAATGATTGAAATCACTTTTTGTTCTTGGACATTATTGGTATTAAGTGAAAAAAATGATAACAGGGAACAAGATGCTACATATAAGAGGCACAAACAAACTAAGTCATCATCATTGCATTCCAGAACCTTGGAAAGGAAGCTCAAATCAGCAAAAGAAAGGAAGGTTATTCAATGGTACTGCCCCTTGACATAGTTTAATTAACGAAGTTTTATCAATTTTGAGGGTTTTAATATCAAGACATCAACAATATATATCTTTTTTTCATGAGGACATGCAAAATATCAGGTGTGGGGGAGATGTAAGGCCTCTAAATTGACACCATTTTCATTTTCACTAAACCATTTTTTCCTTATCAAAACCACACCTTCCACCAAAATTACCATCCTTTTCATAACTTTTTACTCTAAAGGTCATTCAAGGGCTCATAATTTAATTTAATGAATAATTCTTCATCTAAAATAAACAACAGTTTCCAGGTAGTTAGCTTCTAATGCAAATTTTGAGACAATGAAGGCGAATATAGAAAATCCAAGACATGGGCTTTGTGTAGAAGGGTCCAAATTGGTTACTACTCATTGTGATTTCCAAAATGAGGTACGGTTTGGGATATCTAGATAGTTTTCTAAAGGTTTAAAACCTATATTTTTTGTTATGGTCCAAATTATCAGTTGTTTCAAATAGCTAACTTCTAGCGTGATTTTCAAGGAGATGAAGACAAATCTTGGGAAACTAAAACATGGGTTTTTTTCTAAAATACAATAAATTGAGTAAAGCACGGGAAATGTCTCGAAATGAGAAATGGTTTAGGATATTTAGATAGATATTTAACAAGGATTTTCCCAAATTATGTGATGTGCCCAGATTTGTAAAAACCCAAAATTATTTATTAGCAACAACTTGGTTAAATTGGTAAAGATTGTTTTGAGTTGATCCCCACCTCTCATGTATAAATAAAGGTGTAGAGGATATCAATGTAAGTCATAAGTTACATAGATGACATTTTTGTATCATATTGTATTGTTGATATTACTTCAATAAAATGTTGATGTTTTGAAGACAATTTTTTGTGTATACAATATGCCCTTAGACTAGTAGTCTTATAATTTAGCTTGAGATTGTTAGATTAAGACTTTATTGATGCAAATTTATATTTACCGTTTTATGAAAAAATGAGAAAGTTATTGCTTGTTGGATGATTTTGCAAGTTATTTAGTGAAGCAATGGAGCTATAGCAAGGTCAAGCAAAAGTCATTGGATACTTTGGAAAACCATCCCAAATTAGGCATTATACTTCTTCCTTATCTTATTTACTTTTGAAATAATGTGTTAGTATTAGGTGAAATAAATCCATTGATATCCCTTTGTTTATCATTGAATTTCACCCATTAAGTGAGGGTTTTATTTATTATTCATAGGTATATTTCCCTATAACAAAATTGGCTACTCCACTACAAAAATAACTTAGAGGTACTTCCTTAGTTTTCTAGGTGTTTTTTTCTTCTATTCATCTTAGGAAGTTTCTATAGACTCTATAGTGTGCACAACTAAACATTTAGAACATGCAAGCCCACTTAATTAAGTTTCGAGTGGTTATTTTGTTGAATTTATTTGTTTTTCCTTGTGATCGAGAGTGTTCCTAGAAATAGTCGTAGATGACCACAAGTTACCATCACAAAAGGCACAACCATAGTCCTTGCTCACTTTTTGCTATAAAACAACACTCAACCATTCCTATTTGACCACTATTTGTTGCATAGACAAGCGTGATCGAGTCCTATAGGTGAAATTTTTAAATTTTTTCAACCTCTACCTATTTCATTGAGTGTTTTTATCTTTGAAGAGTTAGTGGTGATCATTGGTTGGCCTATGCCTCTTAGGTATTTTAATTTTTATCTCATTTGAATTGGAAAATGGTTAACAAATATCTAAAAATATCTTGAAAAAAAATCCATCTGGGTAGTTTTATTTAGGAGTGATTACTGAATTATTATTTGAAAAGTGTGAAAAAAAAGGAACCCCTTGCTCTCTTCTAGTTATATAGTGTTCATCGAAAGGAAATGAAAATCACATTTTCTTGTATTTTTATTGCCTTAATAAATTCACTTAATTGAAATATTCAAGAACACCACCAAAGTTCATTCCATACCTTGAGTAAAAAATAGACATTAAAAGTAATGTTAACCTCAAAAGAACTAGACTTTTTCTTTATAGAAAACACATTTTAGTCTAATTTCTAGGGACTTGGTATAGGGTTGGAGAGTTAATTATGCAAGGCCACATAACCAAACTAGGAGTTGATTAATGATAGATGAATCCATTAGTAGTAAGAAGCACTTGTCAGAAAATCACATCTAATACATGTATCAAACACTATGGTCAAGTTGAGAAAGTAGGGAAGATTATCCCCCCTCTTCATGTTTGGTGGGTTCGATAGAATGTACGAGGGTTCTGGATTGAAGTGGAAAGCTCATGGGGTGACTCCACTTTTATTTAGAGATTTTGAATGAAGACTTAGTCATGTATTCCCTGTCGATACACATACACTTGAATTATGATTGTTCTCCCATTTGTCGATTTTGAAGTGGTAAACTTAGTTGGTTTTCATAGGGTATCACATGGGTGACTACAAGTGGGAAGTCTTGCCGCACATGAAGTATATGCATAATCTCCATTTCAGCTCCCATGGAGGGTGCTTGTATTCATGAGGGTACTTGGACCTTGGTATATTGTTGCATGAATTGTATTGTAACTATCTCTCACACCTTCGCTAGTTGGTCATGGGCCTTAATAAATGTAGGGTGGTTTTTGGAAGGCCCCTTTAAATGTAAGTTGCTTGTTTGTTGGAGCTTATAGATTTACTAGGGTGTGATTTTTGTTCAATTGTGTCTAGTTGGCCTTAGTTTTTTTTCTTTCATTTAAAACACATATTTCACCATGGATGGCCAACCTCCTCATTGCTCTCATAGGCAATGGGGGTTTCCTCCAAAAATAAGGGAACCATCAGCCATCAAGCGGTGACTATCCACACCGAACTATGCAAATATAATTATTGAGACTCACACATCAAATTTAAAGGATTTGAACACGTAGATATTGAAGTCACTCACAAAAATATTCCATTTAATTTTAATCCCCCTTTGATAAATTCTTTGGAACCTTTACTTGTTTAGTTGGGTGGACCTCATTTTGGTGACCCTTTTTCCTTTTTAAGTAGTTCTCACATGATGTTAGGGTTCATTGGGTGATCCACTGTGAGAGGAATTATTCCTGCTTCCCCTAATGTGTTAGGAGGATCTACAGTTTTCGCCTCCATATCACCAGTTAGTGGGATAACTACTCCCACTTCTATGCCTTAGGCATAAGGCGTTCCCTGTTAGGGAATACCATTGGTCACATCTCTTCCTTCCACCAATTTACCTATATTTAGTATACCCACTATGACTACATAAGTTCATGTGTCTGGATTCATTTTTGGTAGGGGATAAATCCTTGGTTTCAATGCCAGTAGTGATTTCCCCCTCTATCTAATATACCCATAGGTAGTTCAACTACACCTAATGTAGGTTTTCCTTTTGGTTGGAAACTTAATCTTGGGCTTGGCCTAGCATTCAATTCGTATACTATCACTAAGGGTATAAATTCCCCTAGGGGACATAGAATGGTGGGATCGATGATTTAATTAGGATCACAAGGTTCATCATTTATTTATCACAATACATTTTCCAACACTTGGTTTCCATTCTTGTCTACCTTGAACTTATCAGTTTTATCCCACTGGACAAATGACCCCATCAAGCATCAACACACATGGATATTCATTGCGCTAAGAGACACTCTACAGCCCAGTATGGGGGAGAAGTTGCCACTTGATGTTAGATGTGATGTTAGATTTCAAAGATTCCAAAATTTTCAAAAATTTAAAGTCGGCTCAATTAAAATCTTAATTAAAAAAATCGGCTCAATTAATAAAAACAAAAATAACACACACTATTATATATATATCATATTTACTATTACTTTAGTAAATTTAAAATTACTTTCGCATTTACTATTACTATTACTATTTATATTTATTATTACTATTATGTCTATTACTTTAGTATTTATTATATACTATTACTATATACTTTAGTATATTTGCTATTACTACTAGCATAGATCCATCTTAACCCTGGATCTATCAAGGGTCGAGAGGGATCAAATATCTCGAGATGCAAATATTTAACCTTTTCTCAAGTTTTGCACTCTAAAAATGTTTGCACCTCGAGAGAATCGATCCCTCTCGACGCTTAATAGATCCTGGGTTAAGATGGATCTATGTTGGTTCCTATGAAATTACAATTAGACATAACCAAGTTTGAAAAGAAGAAAGTAGAGTATCCTTCTACCCATGTCATGATTTTCCACCTATTGTGTTCATCCAACTCCTTAGTGGATGATAGTGTTAGATTGCATCTTTTCCAGTGAACCCTAACTAGGAGCACCACAAAAATGGTGTGTTGAGTTACAAGGTGCTTCATTTAATCATTTTTGGTCCTTGGCGATGGACTTTTTTACCCATTTCCAACTTCCAATCCATTAAGAAACTAGAACTGAACTCTTGACATATTTATATCAAAGTACCTCCACTCATGTTTTCAATCATATCCATGAGTGGATAAGGCAGTGTAGGTTCATCTGAGTTGAAATTTTGCACCAATTTGAAGTAGATTGGTTTGTTAAGTCTGTATTGTTGAATATCATCAAGAATGTAGATATGTTAAGAGATTTAAGTGAATAGAAAGTTATGTTATCAGTCTGGCACATTGTATGATTTGATACTCCATGCCCCTTAATCGTTAATAGATCCTCCAAAGCCTACCTGGGGACCACATTCCAATGGTGTGATTAGTTTCATTTCCCACACTTTTGTCGATCAATCGGCAAGTCAAATGGGTTAGATGAACATATCTTCTAATCCTCCTACAACTGTTCCAACAACACAAAATTTCTCAGTCACTACCCAAACCTTCGATGTTCATTCAATACAATCAACAAATTTGAAGAATTCTCAAAAACCTAGTGGTAAAAAGAAGAAAAGAATAAAGATTATACTCTTGGGAAAGATATTTAAGTGAAGAGCAAGTTATATTCTCAATATGGAACATTGTATGAGTTTATACTTCACGCCCCTTAACTATTAATAGATCCTCCAAATATTACCTGGGGACCACATTCTAATGGTGTGATTGGTTCCATTTCCCACACTTTTGTTGGTTAGTTGGCATGTCAAATGGGTTAGATGAAAATATCTTCTAATCCACCTAAAACTATGCCAATAACACAAAATTCCTCAGTCGCTACACAAACCTTCAATGTTCATTCGATACAATCGACAAATTTGAATAATGCTTAGCAACCTATAGATAAAAAGAAGAAAAGAATAAAAATTGTATTCTTGGGAAAGAGACTTTCCCTACTTATAACACTAGTATGTGAAGCACTAATGAGACAATTAAAATGATATTCCCCTATAATATATGCATTGGATATCATCCTACTCATAAGTGTCCTCATATGGATGACATTCATCGATACTTAGCCTAGCAGAATACCAAACAACAACATGTTATCCTAATGAATCATTTTCCACCGCGGCAGAAAATAATAGTTGTGATGAACCCTACACCTTTCAAGGGATAACATATGGATATCCCTTGTAAAGGGGAAATACCATGAATGTTAACATCTCAATGTGTGACCAAGAAGTTAATATTCTTACTAGAGCTCACAATTATGACAGTATTGGGTGTGGTCCTACTGATAAGAATCCATCTTCATACCATCCAGGTGGCTCTCTTTGGATAGAGAAGCCATCCATTGATATTGTTCTTCTCCCCCCCAAAGGTGTCTTAATAAGGTCTATGCACAACCACAATGTTCAAGCCACTCACAATTACAATATTGTTGAGTATTTGGCTCAAGTACCTTGTGTTATGTATAACCTAGAGGTCCTTCAGAGCTTCCCTATGCAACAAAAAGCATTGTTGACCACAATTGATGGAATTGATCCCTTGGATACTCGTCCAATTATATTTGAAATTGACCAAATTCGGCCTAGGCCTCCCCACCAGATTGAACCACTTAATTTGGGTCAAAATTGAGATTAGGGCATGCATTTTACTCTAAAGCAATTTTGACTTCAGATTGACATAAAATCCCAAATCTAGGTGCATGAAGTCAACCTCTCATGCTCTTAAATTTCACTTTAGATGACATAGGAAAATATAATGTGTGTGGGTGTGTGTGTGTGTGTGTGTGTGTGTGTGTGTGTGTGTGTGTGTATCCATCATACAAATTATAAAACAATTTTAGGTTCTACAAGGAAGCTTGGGCGTGCATTTTAATTTCGTCACTTAGTACAATTCTGACCTTCCAATTTACAAGGCAAACTTTGCCTCTTTTGCACAACAACCATTTTTTAAATTGCAATTGAAAAAATAACAACACGATCAGGTCTAATATGATCAAACACACCCCCAACAACTTGCACAACTCAAATCTATGGTATAATAAAATATTGAGTTACTTTTTACAAACAAGTTGTGCATTTCTAGGGTTTTACTAATCATCTCTTGCCTATTTTTTCACAACAGAGTCTTTTGTGACTGCAAACAAAAAACTAAGTATATAGGATTATGTAAAATTACTTAAAAACTCGTTTACATTTTGAACCACTCAAATTGAATGATTTTTCAGACCTGTGGGTGTATTTTAGTGTAACCTGGAATGCATTTTGCACGAAGGCAAAATTTGCCCTCTTTGTCCTACAAGACAATTTTTGGTATTTTTCTATAGCAAAGGGTTTTAAGTTTATAATTGCACAAACATAGATATAGATAGATGTACAAATTTTCTAATGATCCCCATATACCTTCCTCTAGAATCAATGAATTTAAACTTCCAACCCCGAGCAATCCACTTAAATAGATAACTATTTTATCCCCGTTTGACATTGTCTCTTATAGGAGGAGGATGCCAGGCTTATTCACATCAATAACCCTTTTCAAGGCTCATTTTTAGAAGGGGGTGATTGAGCCCTGAGAATTAAAGGTTATATAGATCCTAAGGAACCCTTAGTAGGGGCATTGTCCACTCTAACAAACCCTTCCATCATCAACTATTTACCGAACATAACCTCTTTCACAAATCTATATTTGAGCCAAATAAATGGACTTATTGTCTCTTCTTGGTGCCATGGTTCCCCTTCAATAGTTTATAACTAACCCCCATTCAATTTCCCCCTCTTATCCATACCTTCTAATTTTCATGTAGGTAGATTAAGACATTATTATAAAGATGCATTAATTATCTCTTAAAGACAATAGCAAAACACTAAACATCACAACAAGAATCAAATATAAGAAAAGTATGAGTCAAAATTGTATTGATATTCCATTAAATCATCATAATAGTAGGATCTTTACATGACAGACGTCACAGTTACAGACTCCTTTACAAAACTAGTTAGCAAAGTGAAATATAGATCCCACACCTTTGTTCTCTCCGAAGATTCCTCCTAATCTCACTCTGACAATCCTCTCCTTTTCTATCACTCTACTTAACCTTTATATCATCGGATTTCAACAAAAAATGCCAAAAAAGTAGAACATTTAGAAAATTCCTATAGATCTATATGATCTCTGTGGGGACAACCTAAACCCATACGGTGGTTACATAAGTTGGTCATAATTAACTTTACATGTATTCAAAGGTCCTCGAGTGAGTGGTTATAGCTCATGGTTTCAAAAACATGCATATGCGATCTGCATTTGACGATGGAGCGCCACATGGCCCTTGTGGTAACTGTCGAATAGGAGTCAAAATGCCAACAATGATTGGACTCCATCAAAAGGCCGATGAATTTTGGGGCACCAAGAAAAACAAATTGATAATTACTTAGTAATGTCCAATGGTATGGTCGATTTTATCTGTATCGTCGAAACTCTCGACCAGAATTCAACACCATGTGTAGTAGTGTCATGAGGATGAACATTATACATGGCTTTTCATGTCAATGACATCCACCCCATGAAGTAAACCCCAATCCATACCATTATCATTGCACATACCCCTTGATGGTTTTCCCTAGGACACACCTCTTGGTCTGAGTACTGGCACACGTAATAAGGGGTAATGATGACCCTCTCATACCTACACTTGGAAAATTGTATAATTTTGTAATCTAGTGTGAAGTTTGAAGAGGATATTTTGTGAGATCTATCTAATGGATTTTTTACTAACATGACTCATTTTATATGTTGTGTTTGGATTATGTACCTCACCTCTGGTCTTCATGATGCATCTTGGACCCCATGAGTCCCCTCCTTAGGTGATGATTGCACATGATTGGTTGAAACTTAGATCCTTTGGATGATTTTGAGGGGATATTACCCTACTTGTATGGATTTCATCCCCATCACTTGAGAGAGGCCATTTGGTACTCATAGGAGGACGTTGTGGATTTTGATCATATGGCTCCAATCACGAGACCCCCTATCACACGTGGACATGACCTTGAGGTCATTTATGAAGGGACGTTGCGTGTATGACTAGAATGACTTGATGGTATGTTTCACTTTCCATGGAGGATCTTAGACCTTTTCTTGAGGATGTTTCACTTGGAGAGATGATGTGGTGCCTTTCCATGGATGATGACACCCTTTGATGATGGGATGTTGCACCTCTTGATGATTAGCACCTTGAGATGATGTTTTGGGGTTTCTTGATGATGGCATGGCACCTTGATGATGGTACATTGCACCTTTTGGAGGTGAATTTACACTTGGAGGATGAAACATTGCACCCCTTGGAAGGAACATTTCACTTTAGAGCCCTTTCACATGCATTTTCACCTATTTTGAGGGCATCCAACTTCAAGAGAAATTATCTTTTGACAAAATACCCAAAATTCCTCCAACTTAACACCATTAGATGTATAATGGGAACGTCATTTTTTAAAAGTGATCATAATAGAAATTCAAACAAAAATTGACATGGTTATGGTTCTTATAAAATCTGTCGTGAGAAGATTATCATGAATTTTTTACCACTCGTAGGACACTTTTGGAGGAGGTTGTTACACCTTTTAAGGAGGTCATTCCACCTTTTAGAAGTCCATTCCACATTTTGAGGAGGACGAATTGGAACTTGAGGAGAGTTTACTTGAGTTAGGGAGCATCTTTGGGTTTTTTTTTTACTCATTCACTCATGTATCATGTATTTTTTATGTATTTTTCCTTGTCTCTAGGATTTGAGAAAGATAAAGGAATTTTTTTATGTTGTTAGGGATTTTATTATGTGGTAAGGGTGATATATCTCTCATATAAATAAGAGAAGCCCTTCTCACTTGTAAAACATTGCTACTTGTGGAGATTTACTACTACATGTCTACTTCTACTTGTCTCTTTCACAAAGACTGCTAATGTTTATGGATCTTCTACTACTTGGATGACATGGAAACTATGGCTTTTATGGATGGAGGATTTTTTCAGTAAGTATATTATTATCATCTTATGTTTTGTCTGATCATGCATAGTTAGATTGATGTTTTTCTCAAGTGGTGATTCTTCATCCTCTTTTGATCATTTTTAAACAAACCCTATTTGCTAAACCCTTTGAAGGTTTACTAGTGGAGTAATATTCATATTTCAACCCTTTAGAGTATTGCTTAGGGTTAGTAGTGGACTACCTCTAAATTNAAGTGGTGATTCTTCATCCTCTTTTGATCATTTTTAAACAAACCCTATTTGCTAAACCCTTTGAAGGTTTACTAGTGGAGTAATATTCATATTTCAACCCTTTAGAGTATTGCTTAGGGTTAGTAGTGGACTACCTCTAAATTCTACCCTAAAATTATCCACTTAATTCTCCCAAAGAGAGACTTCTTTTTTATCGCATATGCCCATAGGAGTAGGCACTAATTTCTAATTCATAATAGTCAATCAAATTTTCTGAATTTTACTACTTAGGGTTATGGTTTTAATTTCCTGCAATTTTTACTTTTATCCATATAAACCTAGATGTTTAGGGTTGTTTAGGCATGTTATTTCTCTAATATCATCATTAAAACCCTAAAATAATTGTATGGAATATATTATAGCCATCTAGGGAAAAACATATGGGGTTTTAGGGATGATTTTTCTGATTTTTTTAGCAAATTAAACCCTAATTTAACCTAGGATTTACCCTTACATTTTATTAGATCATTTTATGATCAAAGGGTAATACTTTACTAGTGAAAATTGATTATTAACTGTTGTTATAAAATTATTGTGTCTAAAAATTGATTGGTTTACCGTTGTTATATATTCACTATTGCTAAAAAGCAGATTTAATACTATTGAAAATTGTGTATTCTACTATTGGAATAATCTCTATACAATTAGAGACCATTTATTTTGTTTTTGTAATTTTTTTCTTACTGCTAGTGTCACTAGTTTATTGTTGATATTTCATGAATTTCTTCCAATTTTCACTTCATCCTTAGACTCTTTCTTCATTCCTAGTGTTTGGGGGTCCTACTAAATTTGTATTTGACTTGGAAATCNTTGTAATTTTTTTCTTACTGCTAGTGTCACTAGTTTATTGTTGATATTTCATGAATTTCTTCCAATTTTCACTTCATCCTTAGACTCTTTCTTCATTCCTAGTGTTTGGGGGTCCTACTAAATTTGTATTTGACTTGGAAATCCTCTTCTCTTGGTCTAAACCCTCTACACTTTAAATATGGAAAGTGTCTTATCTCGCTATCTTTTCCTTCACTTCTTCCATCCTTATCTTATTAGTAGTATTAATAGTCACCCCAGGGGGAGCCTAGACTTGATTGTGTCTTGCCTAGGGATTCTTGGAGGCTACTGGGAAAGCCTCCCTTATGTTGGATACTACTCCTTCACTAAAGAGAGGGAAGTTTTTTCCTAGGTGACAGCGGTGACATCTTCCATGTTCCACTTGTCTTAGTGCCCTGTGAAAGTTTTGCACTTGGTTTTAGATTGTGTGGTAATAGGTTGTCAAGTGAGTATAGAGATAAATCTAGTTCAAGTTACAAACCTACTAGCACCTGCCAAATATTCAAAGACTTCCAACATTTTTAGGTTGTCATACCTCCCTACACTCAAGCCCCATAAAATTTCATTAAATCTCCTAGGCAGGCTTGTTGAATGCTCATTGTTTTTACACATCACCTTTCTTTCATTTTAGCCATCTTTGAAATATAATTTATATCGTGTTTAAAGGTATTCAAGTAGAGATTGGGTACTAGCCTACGTTACCTTCAAATCATTTTTCATGTCATTCCCATTTTACTGTATAGCTTGGAGTTTTTTAAACTTTTTCTAGGCCCATTCGTATTTGTTGGATGAGCCTAGTCGATTGGTCAACTAGGTTGACTAGTTGACTTAGTATTGCAATAGAGTATAATACAGTGGAATCTTTCATTTTGTCTTGAAGTATACCTTCTAGTTTTGTTACTATGAAACCATATAGATGGTAGATCTTGTCCCCTTTGTTTCAATGAATATTACCTATGACTATATTTCTTAAGGTTTTTGGCAAGGTTTTACTAGCTCTTAATGGAGACTTCACTGGTATGCCCTTCAAAGTACCCACGCCAAATATTTTAGTTGTTGATCTAACTTGATTTGAGAAGTATGGTACTCATGATGAGATTAAGGCCGCCATTACATTTAAGTCGTCTCACATACCCCCAAGAGAAGGATTGATATATACAATCTCTAATAGGAATGAGACATATATACAATCTCTAATAGGAATGAGACTTGAGGTTGTGCATGTAATTCAAATTGAGTATTGTGAATTTTGTATTGTATGGAGAATTATAAGGCAAAATTGAAAGGAATTATTGGTTACATAGAGGAAAAAATCCATTGGAGACAATCGGTATGGTGCAAATTTGTCCTACATTCAATTCATTTATAGCCCACTCTTAGTATGCTTTAGTCGTGATAATGAATGACTTATTCGTCATTGTGGATCAAGCATATTTAATGCAAATGCTAGCATAGTACCAAGTAACAATTGTTTGAAGTGTCATTGTGTGTGTATGTGTGTATACATTTGGGTAATACATTTATGGGATTCCATACATTAACATATTTTGACTAGATGTTGTAATTTGGGAAGCTTTCATTTCTTTGGTCATACTTAAATGTACTATAACCTTTTCATTCTCTAAAATACTTCATTGTGTATTGTCTTTGAGTGCATGTTATTTAGAGTTTGTCTTTTATCACTACTATAGCTAACTCGTAATATACCAATCGTTAGGTCATGAGAAAATTTTGAAATGAGATTGTAATATTGGAAGAAGTGAGGAAAATGGATAGAACATAACAACAAGAGATAAAACTTGATCTTGTGGGTTTACAATAAGGCCAAGCATCTCATAGCATGTATGATTTCCATGGTATAGTTTTTATCAACTAAACCAACTCCATGTATTTTCTTTGCAACAATAACCCCTCATCTACAACCTCAATACTATTCAATATTCTATTTCTTTTAAATTTTATAATTTTTATTATCTCTATTAAATTTCCACATAAATATTATGTATTAAATTTCCCCACAATATATTACCTTTAAGTAGGAATTGCATTTTCATTGCTATTTATTTTGTATTTATATAAATGGTCATCCTTTCTTCTTTCAACCTTGCACATACTCTTCTTTATTCGTTATGTGATTTGTGTATTATGTTATATCTTGATTATTATGATGAGTTTTGTAAAAAAACAATTACTTCTTTCACACTTTTTTCCAGCAAAAACAATTCGCTCAATTATATTAAAAAGGCATATAGGTTTTTTACAATATCAAAGATTCTCCAAGAGAGTAATATCCCCAAAAACTTATACAACTTCAGAACTTTTCAGAAAAAGCATTTGCCAAAACCGTCCAAAAGAGATAGTCATCACAAGACTAATATTGGGGCCCAAAACTAAATGCTTTCAGTCCTTCTCTAAAGAGTTTTTAAAACTTCAATGAAGGAGAAAATAGAAAAAAAAAACTATTTCATAAAGATAGGGCTAGACTCTAAAAAACCAAAATACAAAAACAGAGAAATCACAATCCTCTCAAAAGACTGTGAAGACTAGAAGCTTGTCCTTTCATCTTAGTGGATTTTGAAAAGTCTTTCTGGACTCGCTGCTCTGTTTGACCATTTTTGAAGATGAAGAAAGCCTTCATTAACCCCCAAATCTTGATTTGATAAGAAGTCAGCCTCCATGTTGAAAGTTCTATAGATATGTTGAAAAGTTAAATTGTGAAAACTTCCTGCCATCTTTATAATTCTAGTTGTCCACCCCTCCAGAATACCCACTTGTAAACTACCTTCTTTTTTCAGCTAGTCAATGACCACTTTTGAATCACCTAATAAGTGAAGATCAAGAA
Source organism: Picea sitchensis (assembly GCA_010110895.2). Taxonomy (NCBI): domain Eukaryota; kingdom Viridiplantae; phylum Streptophyta; class Pinopsida; order Pinales; family Pinaceae; genus Picea; species Picea sitchensis. Next base: position 21,177 of record SNQJ01S0015188.1, read on the forward strand.
GTTTTAAAAACTCAGCAATCCAAAGTGTTTCCCAGGCCCCCATTAGCTCCGCTTTTGTATTGGTACCTTTTCCACAGTTTGGTTTCCATTTGTAGACAATCGCCTTTTGAACTTTTATAATTCCCCCTGCTCCACACATACTTCCATCTGAATTTGTAGCCCCATCAAACCATGCAAGTGTAGTATTCAGATCAACATCGATCATAATATCCGTTGGAATCTTTTCTTTTGGATTAGCAGTCTTGCAGAGGGGATGAGAAAGGATCTTGTAAAGTATTATCTTCATCGACAGGTCGGTATCTTCAAATAGAGTTTTATTCCTCTCTTTCCAAATATACCATATCGCATAAGTTCCTAAATAAAAAGGGACCAATTTATCTTTTGTCCCGTTCTTCATACACTCCACAAGATTAACCCCCATCCAGCTCCTTTTTAAATTTAAATCATGTATAAGAGCATCTCATACAGTCATAGTAAATGGACAAGTAATAAAAATGTGATTTGAAGATTCATTATCCTCTTTACACAACAAGCAGTATCTAGGTCCTTTCCAGCCTCATTTCTGAAGAATGTCCTAGGTAAGAATTTTATCTTCCATAGCCAACCAAGAAAAAACTTTGACCTTTAGCTGAATTTTCCACTTCCATAACTTTTGTTTCCATGAATCCACTTTCATTATTCCTTTCTCTGAGATGATACTAAAGTAGATATTCATTGTCGTGGGAAAACTAGAATGGTCACCTCCTAACCACAAGAGTGGCTCCTTTTTTTCATGGATTAATACGCTCGAGGCTGAGAGAGCACTTCTATACGCATTCCATTCTTGTGCTAAGTCTCCCATTAAGTTCAATTCACTACTGTTGAGCCAGGAAGAGAGTAAATCAAGATCATCAGACTCCTTATAAACCCGTTCTAGAGAGGAAATATTTTGATTCTTTAGAGTCTCCAATAGAAAGTTCGAAAGGTAAGAACAGTCCCCCAAGCCCAAAATTTTGTCCTTACCCAAGTGTATAGAATGTCCATCTCTGGGAAGCCAACTCAAGCCATGTAGAATCAAGAATAAAACTTTTAAAAGTCCTAACCAAATTCGAGACGAACCAAAATTTTTAAAAGTCTTACTTATTGGCCAATTAACAACTGAAGTCTGAGTAAGATATTTTTCTAGGATAACTTGGTGCCAGATGCCTTCCCCCATAAGAAATGTCCAACAAGTACTAGCTATTAGGGACTTGCTTAAATAAAAAATATTATGGATTCCCCATCCCCCAAAGGAAAGAGGGAGAGATAATCTTTCCCAATTACAGAGATGCATCTCATGGGGGACACCATTTCTTTTCCAAAGGAAATTAAACGTACGGTTTCTAAGGATTTTAAGAACCAATCCTGGGACAACCGCTAGTGACATCCAATAAATGGGTTGACTAGAAAGCACAACTTTCAAGAGTGTTAGACACCCACCTAAAGAGAGTTGCCTATAACACCAATTATTTATCTTCATCTCCACTTTTTTAATCAACCAGAACCAATCCTCCAAGCGTGAAGCTCCATCTTTCAAATAAAATCCAAGATATTTAAAACCATGTTCTAACTCAAGAAAATCATAAGGAAAGAGGGCTCTGAAAAGTAGCAGCTCTTGTTCTGTCAGCCCCGATTGATGGAACGTAGACTTTGATATATTTATCAAGAGCCCTGAAGTCAAACTAAAAATTTTGAGAACTTTATCTATTTCCCACCATTCTTGTAACGTAGCACCTGTCATTATAATAACATCATCCACACAAAGAATATGAATAATTTTAATAGACTTTGATACTTAAATACCTGTCAATAGACCTTCTCTTTGTTTTTCTTTGAGTAATAAACTCAGACTTTCCATCACCGGGATAAACAAGAGCGGCGAAAGGGGGCATCCTTGCCTCAAGCCCCGAGAAATTTTGAAAAATTATGTTGCTTCACCATTAATCAAAACATCATAAGAAGAAGAAACCACACAACTCATTATCCAATTCGTCATTTTAACATCCAGTCCAATTTGTAAGAGAAGAATGCGCAAGAGATCCCAGTTTACACAATCATAAGCTTTCTGAAGATCCAACTTTAAGAGCAAAGACTTTGACTTTTTTTGGTTAATGCTATGGATACATTCATGAAATATGCCAATCGCATCTTGTATTTGTCTTCCCTGCAGAAAACCTAGTTGTTCTTCCGATAGAAATCTAGAAACAAAAGGTTTAATGTGATTTTCTATAATCTTATAACTAATATTACACAAGGAGATTGGCCGAAAATCGCGAAAAAGACAAGGCTTGTTTACTTTTGGGATTAAAGTAAGGAAAGTAGAATTTAAAGTGACTGGAATAAAACCCAAAAGTCTAGACTCTTCAACCATATCCAAAAGATCATCTCCCACCGGATCAAAGAAGTGTTTGAAAAATTCCACAGTCCAGCCATTAGGGCTAGGGATCTTGTCTACTTTTAAACTAGAAATAATAATTTTCAGCTCGTCTTTATCCACAGGTTTATAGAAAAACTCTAAATCTGAACCAGAAATCATATTCAGAAAAAGGGTAGCCACCTTTATTTGATCATGCTAACTAATATACATATGCTTGTTATAAAACTCTTTAAAATAATTAGTAGTTGCTTGTTTAATATTTTTCTGGCCCCTGTGGACAATACCCTCCTCATCCTGAAGTTCCCAGATGAACTTATTATTTCTCCTATAGCTTGCAAAGTTATGAAAGAATTTAGTATTTAGGTCCCCGCTCTGTATCCAGATGGAACAGTTGTGTTGACGCCACTATTTCTCAATGTCCTTTAAAATAATATTTATTTCCTTTTCTAAATATTTTAACAGGATATCTTTTAAATCCTGACAAAGACCCTCCGACAAATTATGAAATCTATAAGAGATATCTTGTTCCAGACTAGAAAGCCTAACAATTTTGAGACTGTTATGAATCTTGAGCCAGCTTTTTGTATTCTTCTTTAAGTCTTTTAACTTCCAAACCATCCTCTTCTGCTTACAGTATTCCTGAAGATACAAGGGATCATTCCAAAGTTTGTGAACTAAGGTAATAAAATCTCTTTCTGACCACCAAACTGGATTAAACTTGAAAGGAATTGCTTTATACACAGGTGGTACCTCCAATTGAACAAGGATAGGTGCATGATCAGAGATAAAAGGGAACTCAACCCAAGATCTAAAAATACCACTAGATAACACTAAATCTTCAGAAAGAAGAAAATGGTCCAATCTCTTTGCAATAAAGGCTTCACCCACTCTGCCATTCCTCCATGTAGGAACTAGCTTCACAGGTTGGATATCAATAAGATTATTAATATTGAAACAATTTGTGAAGAAAGTATGCAATGTAACAAGATTTGCACGGCTTCCCCAGCTTTCTCCAGCATTCAGAGTCAAATTCAGATCTCCAGCTAGAACGAGATTTTTCAAAGAGAGCAGGCATGAGTTCTCTACTTTTTCCCAAAAATACTTACGCTCAGAGCATGGCCTGTAAGTATTAAGAAAGTTGTAAAATATTTTAGAAGACAGACAGTAACCTGTCAGTAGAATACCACCATAAGTTGGATAAGGTACCAAATTAAATAAATAAGGATCCCAAGAAGTAAGTAATTCTCTGGAGGTTCCAGCTGAATTGACCGCATAGACAAGCCACTTCGGTCTCAACAGTTGAAAGAAACATCTCACCTTGTCAGCATTAACTAAAGTCTCCTGAAGAAAAACAATATTTTGACGAGTTTTATCCAAAACATTACAAACTGAGGCCAATTTTAGGATGCCTCCCGTCCCTCTCATATTTAGTGAGAGAACTAACATCACTTGGTTCTTGCCAAGGCCTTCAACTCTCTAAGGGCCTTACCATCAGTAAGAAGATTAGGAGCCGGAACAAATTTTAGTTTAGAATTGGACTTTTTCCTGGCACTATGGGTTTTAAGAGGGGAGAGCTCAATTCCCAGTCCCCGTGACCAGGAAAATTCCTTCCCCCCTTTAGTAACCGATACACTGGAAGTACTAGCTTGTCCACATTCAACACCCGGGTCAATGGGTTTTTTCCCGAGGAAAGTAGGTAAAGGGACCAAAGCTTTGATTCTATGTAGGAAGGGGATAAATGAATCTAGAACAGCAGAAAGTGTAGAATCATCCTCCTCAGGTTCTGTATATCTAGGTGGTGAGAGATGAGAGGCTTGCAAAGGTTGGGTAAGTTCCTGACTATAACATGTCTCATGAGAGGAGAAAGGTTCGAAAGAAGGAAAAACAGAAGTGATAGGATCTTCTTCGACAAGCAAAACGACGGGTGGAGACTCCTTTTCCAAAGGAGAAGAAAACAAAAGGTTGGAAGGAGACGAAGTGACTAATCTCCCAGACTGAGAAGAAATCCGTGGATCTTCTAAAACCTCTACCGAAGGAGCACTTGGCTTAGTGATAGATTTTTTTAGCCAATTAGAGGAACTTAAAGAGTGACGCTCCAAAATAGACAGAGAGTTGAAAAAAGTAGGGCAGAACAGCTGCAACTTACCAAGAGTAGAGTTGGCCGGCTCCAAAAAACATTTACAAATTCTATCAGGTCCACCTCCTTCCACTCCATAGAAGCCTATGCCCAAAGAAGGGTCTGGAGGATAAGAGGGACTATCTTGTTCTTCAAAAAACTCCTCTTCTTCCTTTAAACCTTTGCAGTCTCTTCGCAGATGGGACGTGCTTCTACAAAAACTTCACCTAAAGGGTAGTCCGAGGTAATCTAACTTGTGTTTATGATAGAATCCACACCATTCCACCTCCAAAATATTCAGCAAGCCCTGGTGTACATCCATTTCCACCATAACTTTTGCTACTTTTTTTTGTGTCGATTCCAAATTCTACAAATCCACCATAATAAAGCTACCTAGACTGTTCTTGATAGCTTTCAACGTGCCTTCATTCCATATATATAGAGGTAGGCCTGGGATCATTACCCATATGTGTGTTATCGAGAAATACTCAGTTTCCGGGCTGAAAGCCAGTCGCCACCTTTTGAGTAGAAAAATGCTCTTACCATTTAACCATTTCCTACTTAACAAAAGCTCTGGATCCTTAGGTGATGCACAAATGATGTCAACCCATCCTTTTGTTAGAAAAATAATCTCCAAGAGGTACCCTATAAATGGTACCCAAATCCTTTCTAACCAAACCATAAAATTTTCCACATAAATATTTATGTATACCATTATTCCAACGAGACCACAGACCACCATTCTGCACAAATCTACTAGGCCTACATCATCTCCCAAAACTAACCATTTCACTTGACGCTTCACCGACCACTGTTTACGATGTTTACGAGCTAACTAATGCTTATGATAATTTGAACGAATGCAATAAATGCCAATCTGAACAAGAGACCTAGAGGCCATCTTATCCTTTCGAGATTTTACACTGCAAGACGGCTCTGTAAGAGGAGGTAGGAAGGAGTCTAGGGAAGGTTCAGCTAATGGAGAAGAGATTTTAGAAGACTGGTTAACCATCACCTTGTTTCCAAAAGGAGAAGACGCAATAGACAAAAGATTCGTAAAACCAGTCAACACTATGTGAGAAGGGTTAGTGGGAAAATCCTTACAAAACTCCTCCAAGGGTTCATTTAAGAGAGCATTTAAATTGATAGAGATGAACGATCTGTTGCGACACCAAGCTAGGGTTTAGGGTTTCTGTTGCTCGCCCCATTGGGGTGTATGCCTCTGAAGAAGGGAGGGTTGAGAGGCCCCACATACAGCTAGGCAATGGCGAATCGAAGCATGGGAGAAGGCTCCAAGCGACCCACCTTCAAACCTTCCCCCGATCTACGATCTAAGTTATTGGTCGAAGGAACCTTCAAAGACAAGGATATGGACATTGATTCAGGGAAAGAGACAGCACCCTCAAGTGTGTCAAGGCCATGATTACCAGGAAAGTGTATGCCACAAGCACCACATGCCCCGAAATACATTGTAAGTTATCCCCGCATTGAGGAGTATAAGCAATATATGAGAGATTGTGCCTTAGTAGGTGAATTTTTAGGTCTCTGGCCCTCAGAACAGGACCTGGTCAAATAGATACAGCACCGGTGGAATCCCAAAGGACATTATGAACTACAACTGGGCTCCAAGGGTTTCTTCACCATCATCATGCACAACCTCGAGGACCTAAACCACATTTTTGATGGAGGGCTGCATTTTTCAACTTAGAGAGACTCTTCTTGAGGTTCTGGACAAAGAAATTTAGCCCTGATACGGAAGACTTCACACATGCACCAGTGTGGATCATACTATATTCCCTACCTTAGGAATTCTGGCTGGAGGAGGTTCTTGCAGGCATAGGTAACACCATTGGCGTCTATGTCAAATCTTCGAAGGCCACTAAGCAAAGATGATACACCTCGTATGCGCACATCTGTATAAACCTAAATATAGCCAAGCCACTCCCGGGATCCATAGTCCTAGAATACCATGATGAGGACTGGTTGTAAACCATTGACTATGAGCATATTACATTCAGATGTAGGAAATTCCATGAGCATGGGCATCTCTTCATAGACTACCCCCTCAATGCCACAAACAAAGAGGGGAATTCAGATGCCAGCAAAGAAAAGGATGGCTTCGCTCACGTGCCTGGAAAGCATAGACAAGAAAGAAGAAAGAAGGCAACCTAGGCAAGTAAAGATCTGTCCACCAACAACAAATATGCGGTCCTACAAGATCAATCGGAGAACCCCTCAGACCCCAAAGAGATGTAGACTAAGAAAATAACCTAGCAAACAGGCAAAGGGAAAGAGGGATCAATGTCGAAGACGAATCCAAACATTTCATCAATAGACCCCACAACTCGAATAGAGGATCACCTAGAAACAACAGATGGGGATGCCGAGATGGACCTCGATGAGAAAGAACTAGAAGGTGCGGACCTGGAGCACCTGGACCATGCATACTGACACCCAAAACTATACACCATACCTCCAAATCAACTATGAAAAGTGAACAAGCTCTTCCTTAACTCCTCAACTGGATCCACAGCCAGATCTAGCAAGGGTTTGGGAATACAAGTGAACCAACCAAAGGATCAGAGAAAACCCCAGAAAGATGAAAAGAGAAGAGGAAGGAAGTCAACGAACAATCTCATACAAGAGATAGGTCACTTCATGGTGAACTCTGGGCAGATCCACCTCATCTCGGACAACTTTCCCCCTCTCCCCTCCCCCTCCTCCTCATGAATATCCTCTCCTGGAATATAAGAGGTCTCAACGGGCATAGCAAGCAAAAACTACTATGATATTTCATCTTAGCAGAGAAACCGAACACAATATTGCTCCAAGAAACAAAATGCGCTACTGAAGACATAGATAAGCTTCTCCCCTACTGTTGGAAGCAAGGGAAAGCGGTATCCACAGTGGCCACAGTCACAGCTGGAGGCCTAGATGTACTCTGGAACCCCATCACAACCATTATGGAAACCTTCATTGTGACCAAATGGTCCATCACAATCGCCTATAGGCTCATCGACTCCAATAAACCTGGCCACCTCTCCAATGTCTACAGACCGACCAGTACCAGGGAAAAGCAAGCCTTCCTCATAAATCTGGAGTACTTGTCTACCTTAACCAAGGACAGCAGATGGATTGTAGGGGGAGACTTCAACCTTATACACAACCTAGATGAAAAAAAAAGAGGAACTTGGCACTTGGAACAGGAATCCAGCGATTTTCAAAATCTTATAGATAACATCGACCTCATTAACCTAGAAACCCCCAATGGCACCTTCACCTGGACAAACAAAAGAACTGGAACACATCAAATAGCTTGCAAACTGGATCGGTTCCTAATATCAGACTCCCTATTGTTGGAAGGAACAACTCTTGAGGCAACCATTTTGGATTTTCATGGGTCGGATCACTGACCCATTCAGCTAAGGATAGATGTGCTAGCCACCCCAGGTTGGAAACCCTTCAGGTTTGAACAGTTCTATCTCAGCCACCTGAATTTTTAGAAAAAATCCATGGGTGGTGGAGGGAGGCAGAGATACCTTACGGCTCCAAGATGTACCGATTCCAGCAAAGGCTCAAGAATATTAAGCAACAGCTCAGACTCTGGAATAGGCAAACCTTTGGCAATATTTTCACCTCCCAAAAGCACCTAAAGGATCAAATGAGCATTGTACAAAGACAAATCCAGGAGTAGGGACTCACTGAATACCTCAAAACCCAAGAAGCAACTTTAAGCCAACAGCTAGAAGCAGGAAATCCCAAGAAGAGATTCTGTGGAAACAAAAATCTCGCATCCAATGGCTCAAGGAGGGTGACTGAAACACCAAATTTTTTCACAGGTCCACCCTTCAGCGATGACACACCAATCGAATCACGCAACTAACCTCTAGAAATGGCCAATTCATCCATTCTCATGAGTATCTAGAGAAGGAACTGGTCGCTTACTACAAAGACCTCCTGGTGGAACCCATACAGAGCAGATCTCAAGCCATTTCCAAGATTACGCAGCACATACCCACCCTAATCACTCAGGAACAGAATGCAGCTCTTCTCAGGCCCATCACTCTCAAGGAAGTAGATAAAGCACTCTAGGACACCCCCAAAGGCAAAGCTCCAGGACCAGATGAATTTACTAGCGACTTCTTCCATCATTGTTGGCAAATGATCACAGAAGAGGCTTGGGAAATCATCGAAGACTCCAGATCTTCAGGACAAGTCCTCTCGGTTCTCAACGCTACTTTCCTAACCCTCATTCCCAAAGAGGGGTATATCAATCACCCCAAGCAGTTTCGACCCATCGCTCTATGCAACCTCATCTATAAACTCCTAACCAAAGTGATCGCCAGACGACTCAAGCCCATCCTACCGCAGATCATTTCTCCAAAGTAATCGGGCTATGTGGAAGGTAGGCAAATCTTGGACAGCGTCATCTTAGCGCATGAAGTGATTCACTCCTTGCAGAAGACCCGTACGCCAAGTATTCTCCTAAAACTAGACCTTTCCAAAGCCTTTGACAAGTTAAGTTGGGATTACATGCATGCAATGCTCCTAGCCTTTGGCTTCGCCCACACTTGGGTAGAATGGATTCTAAATCTTACCTCCTCTTCTTTCTTTTCTATCCTGGTTAATGGGGTCCCTTCTCATCCTTTTTCTCCCTCGAGAGGAATCAGACAAGGGACCCTTTATCCCCTTTCCTCTTCATCATCATGGTCGAGGGTCTCAGTCGCTCTATTCACGCCACCATAGCAAGTAAATCGTTGACTGGTCTACCCCTACACAGTATCTCTCCTCCAATCTCCCACAGCCAATTTGTTGATGATACCCTGATGATGGGCTCCCCCACAGTAAAGGAAGCCCACTCTTTCCTCTCGATCCTTCAAATTTTTTGTGATGCCTCGGGACTGGACTTCAATAAAGACAAATCCCAGATTTTCTTCTTCAATACACCAGCTCCGATTCAACGTCATATCTCTGAAATCCTGGGTTTCACCCGAATCTCCCTTCTGTCCATATACCTTGGCATCCCCTTGTTGGACAACGCCCTAAGAAACAGATCGTAAGAGAATCTTCTCTCCTCCTTTACTAAGAGGCTTTATTCCTAGACCTACAGATCCCTCAATCTCCCCAGTCACCTCATTCTACTTAAAGTTGTGCTACAAGCCCTACTTGTCTATACCTTTTCTACTTTCGTGGCCCCAAACCTTGTCCTTACTACCATCAAAAACTTGCAAAGGAATTTCCTCTGGCAAGGCCTTAAAACAGGGAAAAAACTGGCATTGATCAGCTGGGATAAACTTTGCAAACCCAAATCTCAAGGGGGCCTTGGGTTAAGGGATCCCCCAATGATGAACAAAATCCTAAGCGCTAAGATCTGGTGGAGATGGCTCAAAAAACCTCAAGATCTATGGGCCAAGCTATGGAAAAGGAAATATGCACCCAACATGGTGGAGAGGAACCTGATTAGATGGAACGGGGACAACCATGGATCCCTAATCTGGATGGCAGCTAGGAAGAATCGACATCTTGTCACAAGTCACGCCTTCTGGGAAATTAGAAATGGGAAAACAGCTTTGTTCTGGAAAGATTTGTGGCAGCAATGGCCAATTCTGGAGTATGAAGACTGGACTGACAACTTCAGCATCCCAGCCACACAAGCGGGCCTGACAAAAGTGGTAGACTACTGGTAGGATGATCGAACAGAGCCCACCTAGAGAGGCTAGATTTCAAACAAGGAGCACCTAAATTTAGAGGCACACATGGACCTTCAGCCCTGGAACAATGAAATCAATAAAAGGAAAATCCCCATTCTGGCAGGGGAGGACATCCTACGATGGGGATACTTTCCAAGGGGCACCTTCAGCATAAAATAAGCCTATGCCATTAAAACTCATTCAGATCTATTACCCCTATGGAAGGAGTGGAACAAAATCTGGGCCTTGAAGCACTGGCCAAAAATCAATCTTTTCCTCTAGCTTGTAACTCACTTGAGCATCCTCACATGGGATAACCTCTCAAAAAGAGGTTTTGTTGGTCCATCCATCTATATGCTTTGTGGAGAAGAAGCCGAGACTATGAACCATGTCCTCAAAACCTACCACTACACCAGTCAAGTTTGGGATCAAGGTGCGTTGATCATGCGCACCTCAGACCACAAGCGGGATAGTATCATTGACACCATAGCAGAATGGAGAGACAATGCTTTTCATCACCCCTTCTCAATCGTATCTGGCAACTTCTCCCAGGATTTATACTTTGGAAAATCTGGAAGGAAAGGAACAGAAGAATCTTCAGGAATGATTTGCTCCCTTGGCGGCACTGTTGGAAGCAAAGCCACCTCAACATACTAGAAACCATTAGGCTACAGCATTGGCATGCAATGGATCTGAATGGCCCTCCTTCTGAGAAAAGTATTCTTCAGCACTGGAAAGTCAATCTAGTTCAGAATCCCCCCCCCTCACCTCTCAACCTCTTCAAAGAAGCCGCACGTATTTGACCCCCCCCCATGGA
>SNQJ01S0015188.1:32241-47775 GCA_010110895.2 Picea sitchensis
CAGGCAGCCTAGGCCACACTATGAACAATGCTGCTGAGTTATGGGGGCTCACCTGAGGCCTGCAATTAGCAATTGAGCACAACTTCACCAAGTTGATTGTTGAAGGGGATTTGCTAGTCATTACCAATCTTTTCGGGAAAATATTGAATGGAGCTAACCCGGAGTGAATCTCACCTTGCTGGAGACTCTCCTATGGACTAAGAACAATTGTGAATCTCCTGCAACCCAATCAGGCCTTCATCCCCTCACACATCAGGAGAAAGGCGAATCAGGTTGCATATGAACTCGTAAATCTGGGAGCGAATTGGGAAGGACCAGAACTCCTGTGCCAAACTTCCCTCAATCCAACGCATCCCATACTCCAACAGTGCGCTGAAAAAGACACAGCAGTGGATAGACCCTCGGATGGGGTGATAGTGTGGGACACATGGCACTTGGAGGAGGCATGAAGAGACCAGCATGGTGATTTCCATGTGACTGAAGCATGGCATGCACCACCGCCACCCCCATGCATTTAACTCCCCCATACGACGTCCCAGGCACCATTAAGCCTGGTGCACCTGACCTCCTCAAGATGTCCCCTCCATGGCTCTTCTCATTGAATGCACCTTTACTCTGTGCATGCAACATCGCCTTCTTCTTCACAATCCACGAAGCCATGCCTCATTCCAGCCTCCCTCCTTCATTGCGCTCTCCTGCAACCAGATTTTTCTCCAACTCCTCCTCGACCATTGGGGATCATTTCCTGCGCTCACCTTCTCCCCCTAGACCATTGGAATGTCGAGACAGAGAGGCAAGCAAAGGAGAGGCTTGCCTTGGCAACCACAACGGCCTCATTTGGTCCTCACTCGGGTGCCTGCAACCTCCCCGGACTCCTCCCCTGGGTCGTCCCTCTCGCACTCCTCGCATTCCTCGCAGTCTGAACAAGCACCACTCGCCACCTCCTCCCCTCTCGCTTCCCGACTTGAGAGGTTGGCACACTCTGATAGTTCACTCAGTTTTCCCTCAGAACCCATCCTTAACAGAGCCTCCTCATCTTGGGTGCCTCCTGCAGTACCACCAAATTCACCAGCCAGCACACCGGCTCCACCAGAGGCCTCCTCCACTTGCCCACCCTTGGAAGCATCACCTCTTCTACAGGAACCCCAGCCTGGGCCACACTCCTTTTCAGATTCAATCCTCGACTCGCAATTGCAGGATATCTTGGACATTCTCTACGGGTTGGTATTTGAGCTTCGACAAGGCCTGGATGACCTTCAGTTTCGGTTGGAGCTACTGGATGGGAAGACCTCTACGCTCCTCCAAATCCTCCCCACCTTCCAGGGGGCCTTCCACTTCACACTAGAAGCAGTGAGGGCAGTAGAGCACACGCATACAGGAGACTCAAGTGAAAGGGGGCTTCCCACAAGAGGTGGAGACTCTGGGCAGGCCATGCACGTGGCCATGGATGAGGAATACACACCCACCGAAGGAGAAACTCCCGGGGCGTACGTTGCAGCGGGACTAAGCTTGCATGTGCCCAGGGAAGTGGGAGGCACATGGCCTGACAACAGACTAGAAATGGGTGACTCAGATGCCAACACGCATGAGAAAATGGAATGGAGAGGGGCAGTTGTCGAAGAGGAGCCATGGGACCTTGCAACGCACGCCACCTCTCTGCCTGGCTGGCCAGTTTTCAAGCCAAGTGTATGACCAACACATGGGTCTTATGTGGCTCATGAAGGCCAATATTAGCATTTTAATTATGACTTTAGTTTACTTCTTTGCTCTGTTTTTCAGTTTTTGTAAGACTGGTAGTCATTTTAATCTCAACACCGACTGGCTGAATTGGTTTCCCCGTAGGGCAGTTCAGTTATTACAGTACGGCACTACTGCACACTTTGTAACTCTGGTTTTTTGAAGGCTCCTTATATATAAATTCTTACTTATAAATAAATAAAAATAAATAAAAGAGCATTTAAATCCTTATTAAACGATTCCAACCGTCGACTATCCATCTAACCGCCACTTGGAGAGCACTAGCCCCCACAAAGAGATCAAGGGTCAGGAAACGTTCAAACTAAGGGACCAATCAACCAGAGATAAAACTCACCTGACAAGAACACAAGTAGAATTCCACTTGTTCCACACTAAAACTTGTATCGAGGCAAAAGGACGAGGGTGCATTAACTACTCCATTCTTGAAGTTTAGTTTCCCATAAAGGAAAAAAATAGCAGGGGATAGATAAAAGACTTAACCCATAAACAAAATCGCTAAAAGAATAGTAGGATCACAAAATTTAAGATGCTAGGGTTTATACTAACCAATCTAGTAAAACTAAGAGGGAAATCCAAGGAACCCATGCATGGAAGGTGAGGAATCCATCCAGCGAGGTTCAGGATTTGAAAAACCTTGGTTCTCATTTCCCTCCATTTCTACTAATAGGCTTCTTCTCCAACAAAACCCTCTCAAAATGATATAATCAAAGGTATGTGGGCTTGGCCCAGTTAAGCTTTGTTCCGCGACTAGACCACGTCCTTGCTCGGGTTTGAGCACAAGATCTGACCTTCGTTGCAAGAACGACTTTACCATCCAGCCACCTCCGCGGATCTTTACTTCTTTCACACTTGCACATACTCTTCTTTATTCGTTATGTGATTTGTGTATTAGGTTATATCTTGATTATTATGATGAGTTTTGTAAAAAAAAAAAATATATATATATATATATATAAGATTAAAAGATTTTTTNATGGGGGCTCACCCGAGGCCTGCAATTAGCAATTGAGCACAACTTCACCAAGTTGATTGTTGAAGGGGATTTGCTAGTCATTACCAATCTTTTCAGGAAAATCTTGAATGGAGTTGACCCAGAGTGAATCTCACCTTGCTAGAGACTCTCCTATGGACTAAGAACAATTGTGAATCTCCTACAACCCAATGATGCCTTCATCCCCTCACACATCAGGAGAAAGGTGAATCAAGTTGCAGATGAAATGGAAAATCTGGGAGTGAATTGGGAAGGACCGGAACTCATGTGCCAAACTTCCCTCAATCCAACGCATCCCATAATCCAACAGTGCACTAAAAAATCCACAGCAGTGGATAGACCCCTGGATGGGGTGATAGTGCGGGACACATGGCACTTGGAGGACGCATGAAGAGACCAGCATGGCGATTGCCATGTGACTGAAGCGTGGCATGCACTACTTCCACCCCATGCATTTAACTCCCCCATACGACGTCCCAGGCACCATTAAGCCTGGTGCACCTGACCTCCTCAAGATGTCCCCTCCATGACTCTGCTCATTGAACGCACCTTTACTCTGCGCATGCGACATCACCTTCTTCTTCACAATCCGCGAAGCCATGCCTCATTCCAGCCTCCCTCCTTCGTTGCGCTCTCCTGCAACCAGATTTTTCTCCAGCTCCTCCTCAACCATTGGGGATCTTTTCCTGCGCTCACCTTCTCCCCCTGGACCATCAGAATGTCGAGACAAAGAGGCAAGCCAAGGAGAGGCTCGCCCTGGCAACCACAATGGCCTCATTTGGTCCTCGCTCGGGTGCTTGCAACCTCCCCGGACTCCTCCCCTGGGCCGTCCCTCTCACACTCCTTGCATTCCTCGCAGTCTGAACAAGCACCACTCGCCACCTCCTCCCCTCCCACTTCCCGGCTTGAGAGGTTGGCACACTCTGATAGCTCGCTTGGTTTTTCCTCAGAACCCATCCTTGACAGAGCCTCATCATCTTGGGCGCCTCCTGCAGTACCACCAAATTCACTAGCCAGCACACCAGCTCCACCAGAGGCCTCCTCCACTTACCCAGCCTTGGAAGCACCACCTCTTCTATAGGAACCCCAGCCTGGGCCACACTCCTTTTCAAATTCAGTCCCCGACTCGCAATTGCAAGATATCTTGGCCATTCTCTACTGGTTGGTATTCGAGCTTCGACAAGGCCTGGGTGACCTTCAATTTCGGCTGGAGCTACTGGATGGGAAGACCTCTGCGCTCCTCCAAATCCTCCCTACCTTCCAAGGGGCCTTCCACTTCACACCAGAAGCAGCGAGGGCGGCAGAGCACACGCATACAGGAGACTCAAGTGAAAGGGGGCTTCCCACAAGAGGTGGAGACTCTGGGCAGGCCATGCATGTGGCCATGGATGAGGAATACACACCCACCGAAGGAGAAACTCCCGGGGCGTACGTTGCAGCAGGACTAAGCTTGCATGCGCCCAGGGAAGTGGGAGGCACATGGCCCGACAACAGACTAGAAATGGGTGACTCAGACGCCGACACGCATGAGAAAATGCAATGGAGAGGGGTAGTTGTCGAAGAGGAGCCATGGGACCTTGCAACGCACGCCCCCTCTCCACCTAGCTGACCAATTTACAAGCCAAGTGTATGACCAGCACATGGGTCTTCTGTGGCTCATGAAGGCCAATATTAGCATTTTACTTATGACATTAGTTTACTTCTTCGCTCTATTTTTCAGTTTTTGTAAGACTGGTAGTCATTTTGATCCCAACACCGACTGGATGAACTGGTTTCCCCGTAGGGCAGTTCAGTTATTATAGTACGACACTACTGCACACTTTGTAACTCTGGTTTTTTGAAGGCTCCTTATATATAAATTCTTACTTATAAATTAAAAAAAATAAAAAAAAAGAGCATTTAAATCCTTATTAAATGCTTCCAACCGTCGACTATCCATCTAACCGCCACTTGGAGAGCACTAGCCCTCACAAAGAGATCAAGGGTCAGGAAACATTCAAACTAAGGGATAGATCAACTGGAGATAAAACTCACCTGACAAGAACACAAGAAGAAGTCCACTTGTTCCACACTAAAACTCGGATCGAGGCAAAAGGATGAGGGTGCATTAACTACTCCATCCTTGAAGTTTAGTTTCCCATAAAGGAAAAAAATAGCAGGGGATAGATAAAAGACTTAACCCATAAACAAAATCGCTAAAAGAACAGTAGGATCAGAAAATTTAAGAGGCTAGGGTTTATACTAACCAGTCATGTAAAACTAAGAGGGAAATCCAGGGAACCCATGCATGGAAGGTGAGGAATCCATCCAACGAGGTTTAGGATTTGAAAAACCTTGGTTCTCATTTCCCTCCATTTCCAGTAACAGGCTTCTTCTCCAACAAAACCCTCTCAAAATGATATAATCAAAGGTATGCGGGCTTGGCCCAGTTAAGCTTTGTTCCGCGACTAGACCATGTCCTTGCTCGGGTTTGAGCACAAGACCTGACCTTCATTGCAAGAATGACTTTACCATCCAGCCGCCTCCGCAGATCTTTACTTCTTTCACACTTGCACATATTCTTCTTTATTCATTATGTGATTTGTGTATTAGGTTATATCTTGATTATTATGATGAGTTTTGTAAAAAGAAAATTATATATATATAGATTAGATTAAAAGATTTTTTTTATTGTAATATAACTATTTTTTATTTATTTTTAATATTAAAAAAAAACCTCATTATTTTTGTTATACATACATTATTTTCTACCTATATTGTTAAAGTGAATAACTATCTTTACCATCACGATCTCAACTATAGGTTTTTACAATATTCACTCAATCTAATCGTGAATCTATCTACTCTATTTATATATCATCATCATTATTCACTTCCTAATTTTGTGACACCTATCGTATGTTGTGCTAATTGTTATGATATATGCAGTTATAAAATAATCTATGTTGTGTATTGTGGATAGAACCTTTTTGTGTTCAGCATAGTGGTAATTCTCTCTATGTGTTGGGTTTTAGCATAATTGTAGCTCTCATTATGTTTTGGGTTTAGTTTTTCCTTTATATAGGTATTTTATATAACAATTATTTGTTTCTTTATTTATGGTATAATTTATCATCATAATGGAGTGATTTTAAAGTAAATAAATTTATTTTTAGTAAAGCAAAATTTTGTTTTAATATTTTATTTTTAATTGTAATAATGTATTTTTTTAATAAGCTAAAATTTTGGGAAGTATTTTTTTATGGTCAAAATTTTTATTAATAATATTAATTAAAAAAAAAAAAAAATTCTATCAAATTTAATATAAAAAAATTATCCACTTTTTCATTTACTCTTTTTTAACCATATAAAAACACAAATTGTTTTAACATAAAAATATATTAAACAACAAACCAAAAAATCTTTATATGATCTTTTTACGCACGGCATTTATTATGGTTTAAAAAACATAATTTAACATATATGCTCCATCTTTCCATTGACATTACAATTTTATATATCATTTCATCCATTAAATTTTCATGTTATTATCGCACAGGTGTAGACCGATTGGCAAGTGCCGTGTAAATGGAAGGAAATTTGTAAATGAAGTCTCATGTTCGATTCTCACCCGGACTTACTCGTGCGCCATTCTTGCGGGCTGGGTGGTTGCACCTGGGGTTATAGTGGTAGCCGCTTGGGGATCGACCCCATGTCACGCGAGTACGAGAACCGCGAGTTGCCGATTCCCCCAGTTAAAAAAAAAAAAACTTTCATATTATTTTTTATTTGAGATTGCTAGACACATATGGATCTAGGGAAGGTAAGTTCTTTCTTAAAACACATGATTACTAGATAAATGTGGATCTAGGGAAGGTAAATTCTTTCTTAAAACACATGATTACTAGATAAATGTGGATCTAGGGAAGGTAAGTTCTTTCTTAGAATACATTATTACTAGATAAATGTCCATAAACGATGTCTATATTACTCTCAGTGCTTTAACATTTGCATTACTCTTATAGAATAGTCAAAAGTGTATGGATGTTTCCAATATAATCTAATCCAAATCCATGAATTTCAAAGGAGCATTAGAAAAAATTTAATTTCATGTTTTGAAAAAAAAAATTAAAAAGATTAAAAAAACACTATTAGAAAACGTTGAGCACTGTGATTAACTTATTTGGTTGTTTTAAAAAGATAACAACAAAGTGTTGTAGCTTAAGGCTTATCACCTTGGTTTATAGTGTTTTAGAAATAAATAAAGTGGTTCATTAATGGAGTAAATAAGTAGTGGTATTTTGTAATTTTGTTACTTGATTCTATTATTGTTAGTGTCAACAAAGATTTAATAAGGTTTTTGAATATCTCGTATTTAGTTATTAATAATTCATTTTTAAATTTATATGTATCTATATAGTTTTTTCATTCTCACAAATTCTATGTATTTTCTTCTAGATTCAATTTAGAAAATGCTATTTTTTTCACCACTTATTTCATGAACATTGTAATAAAGTTCCATTTACTACAACTTATGAGTTGACTTTTTTTTTCAGAAGAAAAATGGCTCAAGCTTATATTAATGATATATAAACGTTTTTACATTGATAATATAGAGGTCCCAAGAAGATGGAACAAGGGATCTGTCACGATGAAAGAAATTTTCAGTCTTCACACTGATGAAATAAAGAAGGTCTCGGACAGAAAGGAATCAGCCATGTAATAGACTCCATAATCAATAGTGGATTTGAAGACGGAAATAGTGATCAAGAAAACTATTACAGCAAAGTATTTTTCCTCTTTTTTGATATATATATATATNTAAAGAAACTTATAATTTGTTGTGGTCCTTCGATTCCATTAATCCAAGTGAAATAAAACAGGGATTTTTTGGAAAGACTATCAACTTCTTTGTTTGTTTCCTTGTAAATGTGTTGAAAGTAGGTTCCTTGCAAATTTTTCTACAAGTCTCGAACTCTGCACTTCCAACCTTCAATTTTGGTGGCATGAAGTTTGCCTTTCCATTGTAGCCACTCAATAATGACCTTGGAATCCCCCAATAAGTGAAGATGGTGTAAATGCAAGACATTTACCATTATGAAGGTTGCCCACGCTCCAACTAATTCAACCTTCGTGTTGGAGCCATCTCCACAATTGAAAAACCATCTCACCTCCGAGGAATTAGGAATTTTCAAGCTTCCCCTAGCACCACAGGTTGTTCCCCCATTAATGGATGCGTCGTTGAAGAAAGTCAGCGAATATTCATGGATAGGACATATCAGACTTAGTCTTATAAATTTGGGTCTATTTTTTGTTTGTATGTATGAAAGCGAATTTAAAGTTGTAAGAATGACGGCATTAGATGAGGGGAGCTTAACTTCAAATAAAGCTTTGTTGCGCTCCTTCCACAAGAACCAACACAAAAGGACTGGCAGTTTTTTTGGAGCAGCTAAGTTTTGTGTCCAATTCACCATGCAATCATTTAAATTATGTCCCTTCCATTCCAAGTTTAAGTTTAGAAAATTAATACAAGAGTACCAGATCGCCTTTGTAAACTAGCAATGGATGAAGAGGTGTGCGTTATCTTCAACTGTTGCTCTGTAAAGGTTGCAGAAGCTTGGGCCTACCCATCCCTTTTTTAATAAATTATCCCAAGTGAGAATGCTTTGGTCCACTGCCATCCTAAAGAAAAGTATAATCTTTAATTGTAGGTTCCACTTCCAAAGCTTGAGTTTCCAGCCGAGAAGGTTTGGCAGGGAAAGTAAAGAAAAGAATAGCCTTGTAACAGTTTTTGACCGAGATTTCACCTTAAGCGTCGCCTCCATTCCAAATAAATTTGTCATTTTTTGTTTGTTGGAGCATAATCCTGCATGTCCAAGGTTAGCCATGTACCTATTCCATTCTAAAGCTTGATTTCCTACAAGTCCAAGGTCCCCGAGACTCTTCCATATCTCAGTGTGGGTTATAAAATTCATACCTGTTGAAGCATGTGCCAATGAGAGGATGCCCCGGTGCTTTAAAACAGATAAGAGATCATGTTAAAGATGTGTTTTGTCCCCCAGATCCAAAATGGTATCTTGGTCGACTTTCACTTGTAAACCAGATCCTGGTCGCCAGCTAGTCCAATGATTGATGACACGAAATACGCGCCTTAGACTTGTCCATATTTAAGATGCCAGATGGCGATGGTGTGAGAGGTGCCTAAAGGAATCGATGACTGATGCGTTGTGTAAATATTTGTCAAAAATTACTTACTGCCAAATCCTAGGATGAGTTAGCACTCTCCAAAGTGTAGACGCGAGCAAAGCCAGATTGAAGAGGGGCAATTTAAGAAAGCCCCAACCACCTTATTTTTTGGGTCTCGAGAGATCCTCCCATTTTCACAGATGGTATTGATGTGCTTCCTAGTGGTCGGTCCACAAGAATTTATACATTAATATTCTGAGTTTATTCAAGATCAAGCATGCCAGGGATTCTAAGGACATCCAATAAACATTTTGTCCTTCCAAAATCAACTTTAGAAGGATAAAACGACCTCTCAATGAGAGCCATCTGTTGTTCCATTGGTTGATTTTGTTTCCCATTCTTATTACCAGCCAATTCCAATCGGCAACACGATGAGTCCCTATTTTCAAAAATTATCCAAGATATCGAAAGCCCGAGGAGAATTTGTTGAAGGTGTAAGGAAGAAAGTTTTTGAAATAAGACAATTCATTCTCCGTGATACCTTCGTGGTGTATTGTTGATTATGGTGGATTGACAGTCAGACCCGACACTTTGCATAATAGTATGATCAAATTGTTAATTACTTGTCATTCGAAGAGGTTCACCTTAGATAAAATGAGTACATCGGCTGCGAAGAGTAAATGTAGGATTCTGATCAACCTGGATACCTTAATCCCCGAAATTAAACCATCAGCAAAGTTCTGTTTTAATAAAAGGTTGAGTCCCTCCATCACTAGAACAAATAGTAGAGGGGATAAAGGACATCCCTGCCTAACCTCCCTTCCACTTCTGAAGAATTCATAGGCCTCTCCATTGATGAGCACCGCAAAGGAAGAAAAGGTGACACAAGTCATTATCCACTTAGTCATCTGTGGCTCCAAACCAATTTTTTGCAGGATGAGTCTGAGGAAATCCCAGTCAATACAATCATATGCTTTTTTCAGGTCCAACTTTAGTACTAGAGCTTTCAGTTTATATTTTTTGATGTTGTGTAGGCACTCATGGGTTGTGCCTATGGCATCCTGGATGCACATGCCTTTCAAAAAGCCTAACTGTTCAGTGGAAATCCTTCCAAAGAGTATGGGGATCAATAGGTTTGCTATGAGTTTAGAGAGAATATTATAACATAAGTTTCATAGTGATATAGGTCGGTAGTTATCAAAGTTCTTTGGTTTATTCACCTTTGGAATCAGGGTCAAAAAAGTAGCATTTATACCTCCATAGATTGTTCCCCGTCTTCTTGAATCTTCAACAAATGTTAGAAGATCTTCTCCTACCAAGTCAAAGAAGAAGATGAAGAATTCGATTGTCCAACCATCTAGACCCAGACACTTTTCCTTTTTGAAAAGGAATAAAACTGACTTCGGTTCTTCAATAGTAACCAGATGGTAAAGAGCAAGTGAATCCTCCTCATTAACCATCTGAGAGAAAAGATCAGCCAACTTGCAATGATCAACTATGTTTAGAGAGGTAGAAGCTTGTAAAAAAAATTGAAAAAGGAGGTTGCTTCTTTCTTTAATAAATCATGATCATTAATCAAACAGTCGTTTTCACCTTTGATGTCCCAGATGAAATTTTTATTTATGTTTCTGGAGGCCACATTATGAAAAAAAATTGTGTTGCGATCACCGCTAGACAGCCAGAGAGCTCTGCTATACAGTTGCCATTTTTCTTCTTCTTGGCGAAGTAAATTGTTTCTTTCCAGTTCCAGGTTTTTCAAATTGGTTTCAAAAACTTGACTGTTTGGATCCCCCAAGATATTGGTAGTGAGAGACTTGACTTTGGATTCTAGGAAGACCAGCCTGGCTTTGTCTTTTTTTATTTTGTCTTTGTGCCAATTCTTGGTTTGTTGTTTCAGAACTTGAAGTTTCCAGACTAATTTATTTTGAGCATTAGGTTATGTATTGAAACTGGAATCGTTCCAGACTTTTTTAACGATGTCCACAAAAGCACTATCTTCGAGCCAATGCCCATTGAATTTGAAAGGACAGTTTTTGTGCTTCGACGGTAAGTTTAACTGAAAGAAGATGGGGGCATGATCTAAAAAGTAAGGGGATTCAACCCAAGTTCTGTAGCGACCACGAGTAAAGAGGAGTTCTTCTGAGACCATAAATCTGTCAAGCCTCCTGTAGATCACGTTCTATCCTAAGCGCCCATTGCGCCAAGTGGGCACGAGCTCGGGAGGTTTGATGTCTATAAGATTTTTTGAGGCGAATAAGTCTTTGTAAAAATCATCAATAAAATCAGAAGGAGTCGCTCCCTTGGCCTCATCCGAATCAAGGATGATATTAAAGTCTCTGGCCATGATCAAATTAGTGGCAGACAAGATACCACTATCTTTTACTTTAGTCCAGAAGGCGTTCCTCGTTGTACAAGGGTCGTAGACGTTAAGTAACGTTAGTTCCCGGTTGTCTAAAATGTTGAAGCCTACTAACAAAATTCCCCCCACAGAAAGATAGGGGGTCAGTTTAAGTGCAAGTGGATCATAGGCTACTAGGAGGCCCCCGAAGGTGCCTACTTCATTTACTAAACAAATGGCCAATGAAGGGAGAAAACCAAGAAAGAAATCTCTAGCTTTTTGGGCTGGAGCCAGAGTTTCTTGAAGGAAAACAATTTCAGGTCTCATTTTCTCCATCAAACGACAGAAGGAGGCAGTTTTGAGGGTGCCTCCAATCCCTCTTATATTTAGAGAGATCATTAACATTACTTTTCCCTCGCCAGGGCTTTTAGTGCTCTAAGAGGCCCAACATCTGTGGAAGAAGTAGAAAGTTGAGAGGTTTGTTCAGTTAACTTTGAGAGATGTTTCCGACTGCTTCTAGTTTTGATCGATGAGATTTCTAGCGTGATGCCCCTCGACGAGGCAAATATTTTCTCGCCTCTGCTCAGCTTGTTCTTCGAACTTGAAGCTTCTGAAACGCTCAAAGGCTCAAGGATTTTCTTCCCCAAATAGGTAGGGAGAAGCGAGGTTTCGTTGATCTCCCGGCCAGTGGAGGTCAGGGAGTCAAGCATAAGTCTAAGTTTGGAAGGATCTTCCTCCGGTTCCCTAAAACCAGGCAGGATAATATTCTCGGGAGCCTCTAACTATGGGGAGGTGAAGGGTGAAACTGGGGGAAGTGGAGATTTCAGGGGAAAGTTAGGCAGTAGAAGAAAAGTCGAGCTGGAAGGAAGAGGAGGAATCGGTCTTGGCTCTGAGATAACAAAAGAGGGAGAGATCGCAGAGCTAGTTTGAAAGGAGGTTGGTTCTCCTGTAGAGTTTGTGGGAAAGGAGGTAAGTAGAGTGTGAGGTTCTAAGGTGTGAGTCTCTGACACTGTAGAGCTCGTCACATTTCGAGCTCGGGGGAGATTAGACTTAGTGAAGGGAAACGGATTAGCACATCCTCTCTTAGGTAAAGGAACACGGGAGGGAAAACGAGTTAAGCAATCTGAGACATCCAGGATTTGTTTTTCCCACGATGTTAATGAAGGGTAAAGAGAAGGGAAAAAATAGTGTAGCTTACCCGAAAGAGTGTCCAGAGTCTTTAGGTGTGAGTTAGAGTTAGTAGGACTGTAAGTGGGGAAAGTGGCTTGTGAATCAACTTCCATCATGTAATATGGTGGGTCTTCCTACAGTAATGTGTCTTCCGACTTGTCCTCTGTCAGTATGCCTTTACAATCTCTCCGGAGATGTCCTATGCAATGACACCAATTGCATATGAAGGAAATCCCCTGATAATTCAGTTTTTGTTTGTAGTGTCGACCTCGCCAGTTAATTTCTAGGACTTCAAGAAGTCCCTCATGTATATCTATCTCCACTAGCACTCTCCCAAGCTTCCTTAACAGACTAGTGAGTAATGAAGAGTCCAGTGCAATGAAGTGCCCCAAAGCGTTCCCTATGGCCTTGAAGGCCTCTTCATGCCAGAAATGTAATGGAAAACCCGATAGGAGGACCCAAAGGTGTCTGAGTTGAAAGTATTTGGTTTCAGGGTTGAAGGCTATCCTCCATTTTTTCAGCATCAGGCTACTTTTACCCAGGACCCAGTACTGGTTAAGGAGTAGTGCAACATCCTCCAGAGTGTTACAAATGAAGCCAAACCAGCCTTTAGTAAGTAGGACTATCTCCAAAGTATATCCAAGGAGATGTGTCCAAACTTTTATGACCCAATCTAAGACAGGATTGTCCACCAATGATGAATAAGCAAGTCTACCCACCAGACCACAGAGAGCCAGTTTGCAGGTACCTTTGAGACCCACATCGTCACCAAGAACCATCCTTCTAGCTCGCTTATTTGGTTTCCAAGGAATTTTTCTGGTTCCTGTCTGGGTGGGAGAAGTAGAAAGCTTTGGTGGTCTGTTGGCCAAGGAGGAATTCGGGGCTAAGATTTTAAGGTGGCGCTCAAGTTCAGTTGAGCCTTGCGAAAGGGGGAAGTGTTTCAGCAAAGGGGCGCTAACGTGTACAGAAGAAGGTAGGCAGGTCGACAAGGAAGTTTGATCAGTGTGTGGGTCCAAGGCGGGAGAGAAAATGGTAGTAGGAACGGTAGTTGAATGGGTAGATTGTCTAGGAAAAGGTGAGAGTAAAGATTGTTGACCTGCAGTGTCAGTAGTTCTAAATATTCCTTCCCTGAGCTAGTCTAGTTCATCAGAAGGGTTCATTAGTGCTTCAATACCTTTATGGAGCTTGTCGGGGTCCATAGAAACTGGGATGAGTAAAAAACTAAAACTCACAGGTCATTCATAGGAATAACGCAGAGACTTGACCAAAGAACGAGGAGGGTTCAGTAAAAGAGGAGGGGGGACTGTAGTGTTAGTAAGGAAGACAAAATAATGGGTCCCCTCCTGTGTGAAAGGAAGACTGTGGTTGTATGGCCACCATTGAAGCTCTGGAAACTTACAAAGACCATCGACTCTGGAAAACTCAGAGGAAGTTTACAGGTAAACTACGAGTCGACTTAGCAACAAAAAATTTATATTTGTTTTGTAGGGATTAATATTCACTTTACATTCCATTAATTTTAACACATGTTAGGAATATATGTTTTTAAAGCTTTCATTTTCATTATCCAACTCTGCTCTTTAAAGTAGCAAGCAATACTACTATGCTCCTAGAAATATTGAAGTTTTTCAATTGCAACAATAAAAATATTTATTTTGTTTCATTGTCTAATATATTTCCATGTACTATTAATGATGCTTCTTCCTTGAATTCCTTGTACCAATCTTTAGATCCACACAGTGTAATTCTCTCATTATTTTATACCTCCCAATTCCTTGTACCAATCTCTAGATCCACATGGTGTAATTATCTCATTATTTTATACCTCCCAAGTTTAATGAGTGTATATTACAATTGTTTCACAAAATCCCTAAATACAATAAACAATGTTACAAACTTAACAAGAACTGTGACCTCAAAACGAGAACTCTGACCCAAAAAAACCATATTTTTGCAAAACAAAACATGAAAATCAACCCCCAAATCGAAAAGTGGTGCTACCAGTAGCACCATTTTTTTCAAACGAGGTCAAAATTACAACATTTTTCAAGCATGACCTTCAAAACTCATACAGTAGCTCAAAAAAACCTTAAAATCAGCACCTAAATAAAAAATGATGTTACATAAAGGGAAATGTTTTTTTTCAAAACGTTGAAATTAGAGATATTTTGAAAACATATTTTAGTAGTTGGTACCATTAAAACCAAAACCTCAAAATCAACCATCAAATTGAAAAGTACTGCTACCGCCCATTTTAAAATTGGGGTATTAAAATGACACATTTTTTTTAAAGTGGTAAAAGAAATCACCATTACTGTAAACAAAATCATAAAATCAACCCTTAAATGCTTACTTTAAAAATCTTAGTTTATCACCAAGCACAAGATAATATTGTGGGGCCCTTGTCACGTCGAGGGTTAGGGCGATGTCCAGCATCGCCCCTATGACCCCCCGACCGATAGACAATCAGCCCACCACAGAACCTGACCCTTCAGCACCGGGGGTTGGGTGATGCCCAACATCGCCCCATATATATATAGAGAGAGAGAGAGAGAGAGAGAAAGAGAGAGAGAGTTTTTCAATTTTTTTAATAATTTTTTTATATATATAATTTAAAGTTTTTTTAAGGTTTTTAATATTTATTTATTTTTTATTTTGTAGTAATTTTGTATTTTACATCCTTTAATTTGGTTTTATATATATATGTGTGTGTGTGTGGGTGGGTGGGTTTTTTTTTACTTTTTTAAAGTTCTTTTACTATAAATTTGTTCGTTTACCTTCTTTTCTTTTAATTTTTTCTCAATTTAGCTTAGTTTAAATTTGTTTTTTTAACTTTTTGGATTTTTTTTCTATTTTATTTTTTTTAATTTTCTTTAATATTTTTTAATTATATAAATTTGCTTTTTAAAAAAAAAATTCATCTCAATTCTTTTATTTTTCTCAGTTTTTTTAGTTTTTAATTTATCAAAAAAAACATAAATTTTATTTTTTTTCTAAATATTTAAAAATAGTTTTATTTAATTACAATGATTTTCTATGTATTGAAGTAAAGGTAAGAAATGTGTTAAAAATAATATTTTCCATTATATTTTAAAAAGTATGGAACCATAAA
>SNQJ01S0015188.1:47933-69881 GCA_010110895.2 Picea sitchensis
ATGACTAAAAACATTATTGAAGAAAAAAAATTGAAAATAAATGAAAAAACAAGCATTTAAAAAAAAGGTGGAAACATTATGGATCAGAAAATTTAAAATATCAAAAAACACCTAAAAAGGGAGGGGGTGCTACCAGTAGCACCATTTTTAAAAACGGGGTAAAAAGTTGGTAATTGTTATCGCGCAATTTGTACTTGTCCCAAAGGGATTTAAGGCTAAAGGAGGGAAAATTGGCGTAATTAGAGGTTGTCAGGTATCATTCTCACCTCAATAAGACACCTCTTTCTATTTAGGGATGATAGCCTAGGGGAGATGTCTCGGTGACCTGAGGGTTTGAGAAGGCAAAAGTTGAAATAAAAAGATATCCCCTCTCACAAGTCACATTGATCAGAAAGTCCCAAAGTTTTCACAAATGAAGCAATGATATGCTTGAGTGTACCTACCCAGAACAAAGCAACAAGAAAACATTATTTTGCAAGTACAATTGATGTCAGTGCTTCATAAAACCTTGGACTTGTCAATGAAAGCAATAAGTTGATTTGAGATGAAGCAAACAAAAATCTATAACAACAATGTAGACAAGATGATGGCTTCACAACCAATGCCTTAAATAAGCTTCAAAATGACATAAAATGATAATCTAACAATAGCAATATACTAGCACTTGTCAGAAGCTAATGAGGCAATGTAAAAATCAACTTTTGCAATTTCTTTTAACAGTTTTTACTATTGTAATAATTGGATCTAGCTTACTTTTGTAACAACATCAAGAATGTTAGTAGATTAGTCCAATCTAGGGTTAGTAGATGTTACCAAATAGCTTGAGGTATAATATTTAAGGGTTGTTCTCATCAATCAATCATGTATGAGGTCTAGATCAGTGTATTTAGGGTTAATGGAGTCACTTTTTGCAGTGGCAATCTTGAAGGTATCAAAGGATAATGTGTGAGCTAAGGAAAAGAGAGATGATGGTGGAGGTGTTGGTAACCCAAGGCCTCAACCAACAAACCCTAGAAGGAAAACGACTACTAGGAAGTAGGTAACCCTAGACCCTAGCGATTTTCCTTCTTCTTTAACTCAAGATTGAAGTAAATAAAGGCTTGATGAAGCAAATGATGCTAGAGTGCTACAATGGTAGGGCTCTAGCACATGCTTCAAAATATAGGTTTTCTAGCAAAATCTAGTACTAAGTGAAAAGTTATTAAGACAAGGACAATAACATGTACTTGATCTCTTAGGGTTTTAAGCTAGCAATTTCATAATCTTAGCAAGATGCAAAGTAAATGTACAATAACCATTCAAAGTAAAGAAGAATTGTAGAAATTCACTTACATTCACCAAGAATAATCTAGCCAATATCCTAGTTGAAGACTTTCCACCAAGAAAATGCCAAAAAATACCAAAATTAGCCTCCTCCAAGAGTTGCGCACCACTTAATTTCAGCCAATAAACCCTAAGGGAGTCGAATTTCAGACCTCACTTGTGTGATTGAAAGAATGATGATAAAATACAAGGGAATAATCTCTTATTTATACAATCAAAATGACCTTTAATTACAAAATTAGGTCAAAAAGGTCAACATGGCCAATTTACATGAGAAAATCCAATTTTACATAAATATTTCAAATGAAACCCTAATCTAAGCTTTTTAGGGTGACGTCATGCCCCTCCTAGGGTGATTTTATCCTCCTTGCTAGAATGTTAGCCCTCCAAGTGGAATGTTGGGGCTCAAAACCCCTCTTGAACTGTCACATGTGACAACCAATGTCGTCCTCAAGTTGGGTGCCTCAATTGGGTGACGTCAAGGCTCTGAATGATGACATTAAGGGCCTTCAAGGGCCAACATCATGGTGGGAGGGAAAGACCCCCATGGGTCCTGCTAGGATGTCTCTAGTGCAACGTCCTCCTCAATCTATGGTGCAAGCCTCTGGTATATGTTTGCCCCTGGCTGGGGTCTTAGCATCCATCTAGTGGGATTTTGTCCCTATGGAGGTCCGAGATAATCATCTCCCCGTGTGTACATGTCCATCGGACATGGTCCTGCGGCTACAAAAAGTACGCCCTCCATGGGATCATAAGTCACATGGATCATAGCAATGTCAAACACATATAATAATCAAGTTACCCAAACATGTGCATAAAACCCCCCCTTTCCCAGACAAGTGCTCAAAGACGTTATGTTATTATACAAGCCAGGTTCTGAGAGGGTTTTAGGACGTCTTATTGGGCTAATTCTCCTTAGATGTGTTATGTTTCCAAGTGAAGACCAATCTAGGTCATGTAAGTGCATGAGATGGTATAGGGATGTTTGGGCAATGGGGGCAGTGATGGCATGGAAATGTAGGGCTTACATATGGGTTCCTCTGAAGAGGGTGAGTTGCACCTTGTCATGGATGAAAATGTTTCCAAGACCATTCAATGACGTTTTGCCTTTTTATCTTATTTCTTTTTCTTTCAAGAGAATAGTTGGGGGACACTACCCTAGCGTGGTGACCAGTGGTGACAGTGTTACCCACAAGCATTTCACAGAGATGAGAAGATTGGCTCGTGATGAGACCCCCTTTCTCTTGGCTATGCTACTAAGAGCCACTACCCTAGCATGGTGACCAAATGAATGGTAGTGTCATACCACTACATGCCCATGGACCTAATAGGTTGGCTCGTGATGAGACCCCCTATGCTCCAACTAGGTCTTGAGTTTATTTATTTTATGGGTCCCTCCTTTTTATTACTAAGAAGCCTTTTATTTCTTTCTCGGGGATCCCTAGGTGAAGCATCTGAAGGTTTTTTTCTTTGGTTTTTATCTTTTTTCCAGTTGCTCTTACCCTATGGGCCTTTAGCTCCTTCTTCCCAAAAGGCAAGGTACAACCCTTAACTAGCTTGGCAAACCCAATGCCTGAACCAATGCAGGGGATAGATGAGAGAGAAGATGATGAAAAGTGATAAGCATGGTGGGAATGAGCGATGGCCTTTCATGAACCCACCCAGTGGAAACTCACTCCTAAGGGAACCAACTTGCTAGGGTGTTATGTCACCCCCAGGTATGGACAAGTCAAAAGGCATAAATTCCAAGCACATGTCATGAAACAAAAGATAATTAAATGCACTTATTCAAATGTTTTGAGAATGAGAGTGACACATACCATGATACCCAGACTCATTACCTCATGGAGCAAGACCCACTACTGCTTCAGGACTAGGTCAATGGGATGGATGTTATTGTTCCTGACATGATGGAGGCGTTGAAAAAGAAGGATAGGCCCTCTAGGACCAGGCTCAAATCAATATGGCTCTCGGTACTCCATTTCTAGGACCTGTGGGCCTTGAAACATAATCTCCTTAATTATCCCTAACCTAAAAGATAACAGTAACTATGTTGATAATTATAGCATCAATATGAGTTGTAAACTACCTTTAATAATCCAATAATAGTTCATTAAAACATATCTTAAATACACTATTACAAATCCAATAAAATTATACACAATAGATCACCTATATATAAACCTTAATAATAATAAAATCATACATCTACATTATTAAAACTAACAATAAAAATAAAAATAAAAATAAAATCATAATAATAAAATAAAACTACAAAGATGCTCTTATACTTAAAATGCAAAAATTTAGAGAAATATAAAACTCCAATTAAAAAATAAAGATTGTATCGTGCTCTTATTATTATCATACTTATACTACAAAAATGAGAGAAACATAATAAGTCACTATAGGATGAACATTATGATTTGGTGGGATACTACACATAATCACTTATTCATATGATTTTATTTAATATTCCACCCATTTGCACTACTTATTTATGGAATAGAAAATTATAGTAATAAGAATGAAATCCAACTCTCCCCTGAATTATGGTCAAGGTTGTAGGATGAACATTATGATTTGGTGGGATACTACACATAATCACTTATTCATATGATTTTATTTAATATTCCACCCATTTGCACTACTTATTTATGGAATAGAAAATTATAGTAATAAGAATGAAATCCAACTCTCCCCTAAATTATGGTCAAGGTTGTAACGTTTCCTAGTAGTCATATTCATATAATTTTATTTAATATTCCATCCATGTGCACTACTTATATTTGTGGAATAGAAAATTATAAGAATAAGAATGAAATCCAAAACTCTCCCCTAAATTATGGTTTAAGGTTGTAACGCTTCTTAATACTACTTATATTTGTGGAATAGAAAATTATAAGAATAAGAATGAAATCCAAAACTCTCCCCTAAATTATGGTTTAAGGTTGTAACGCTTCTTAATAGTCATATTCATATGATTTTATTTAATATTCCACCCATTTGCACTATTCATTTATGAAATAGAAAATTATAGTAATAAGAATGGAATCCAACTCTCCCCTAAATTATAGTCAAGGTTGTAACGCTTCTTAATAGTCATTTGAGTTAGAGTTAAAGTTTTTTAATTCCTTAAATTTGAATTATAGTTAATATTTTTGACTCATTAAAATCTTATTCAATGACAATATGTAACTAGCTTCACATGAATATGATCTTGTGTGTTTTCCACTTAATAATGTGGCGAAATAACATGTTACAGCCTTAACTCCATCTTATAAACTTTGTTTTTAGATATCTTTAACTTAGTAGAAATATTTTAATGAAAGAATATAATAAAATGTATATAAATTTTATCATAAAATTTTGTAAAATAAATTACACATTTAAAACTTAAGACTAACTATTCAAGCTTCAAGACCTTGAATTGCCAACTTTAGAATATGGCTTGAAATTGCCTTGATAAAGTCATAAATATGATTTTCCAATCCAAAAATTGCTAAGAATTTTATAAAATATAATATTGACACATTTTTAAGCATAGTAACACATATTTATATATGTTAAAATTTTAGCCAACCATGTAGTGATTTGATTGGAAAATTAGGCTATTGTTACAAATAGTAGCCATGTGTGGGCTATGTTGAACCCCATGGTTGAGAATGAGGGGTGGAAAGATGAATTTTATAAGTTCCTAAGTCAAACCCGATTGGTGAGGCTTATCTTACTTAGGATTTATGAGGCATCATATTCCAAAAAATTGTCTATCCAAAAATATGAATGTGAGTTATCACAACACCTTCCTATTACATCATTCACCACTATGAGGGAGAAGAATTGTAGAATGGGTGTGAAGAGAAAGTTTATCATGAAGTTTGTTTCGTCTCACTTGAAGACATATAAGTCTAGCATTTAGCAATCACAACACTACAATATGAGTCCATTTTTAACCCTAGTAATGATTGTTTTTTATTACTTCAAGTTTAGATGAAATTTTAACATGTTTTCGATCATTTTAGCATATGAAATCAATTTGATTAGAATTGTATATAATTTTAACTAGAGCTGCATAAGGATTAGTAATTATTAATATATCTATTGAAAATATGCTCAAATATATAGGTAGTAATATAGATAATAACATGGGTCAAAATAGATAAGATATTATAGAAGTTACTAATAGAGAGCAAAGAAACCCTAACTTTAAATGTAGTTTTTGAAACCCTAGATTTAGTTTTGAGTGGTATGGATGGCATCACTAGGGAGTGGAAGCCACCTCCGAAGGATGGAGCTTTAGTCTGTCATGCTATGGTAGTGGTCTTAATCAAGAATTTGAAGCCTCATACATCTTGATTTGTGAAGAAAATGGATGAAATACGTAAGGTTATGATTCCCCCAAGTTCTTCT
Organism: Picea sitchensis; assembly: GCA_010110895.2. Classification (NCBI taxonomy): domain Eukaryota; kingdom Viridiplantae; phylum Streptophyta; class Pinopsida; order Pinales; family Pinaceae; genus Picea; species Picea sitchensis. The sequence goes on from SNQJ01S0015188.1 coordinate 53,667, forward strand.
ACAAGGAAGAAGGCGTTGGATCTTGTTGATTGTGGCTTGATTGGATAGTTCATTGGTATATTTCATTCCCCAAAGATTGTGGCATTTTGGCTGGAAAAAATTGGAATCCCCTTATCAAAGGCTCCATGAATCATTTCTTTTGTGGAAGAGGGTTTTATACCTTCCTCTTTAAGTTTAAGGAAGACCATGATTTAATCTTTCGAAGTGCTCTGTATTTCTTGGGAAAAAGAGGGACGTATTTGAATAAATGGTATACTAACCTCATCCTTGAAAATGATGTTCCCTCTACATTTCTAGTGTGGGTTCGACTTCCACACCATCCTCTTCATTGTTGGAGCGGTGATGCCCTTCATTGCATTAGTAATTCCATTGGAAGATATATAGATTGAGATATACCGAAGGAGAATCTATTTTCTTGTGATAAGATATGCATTGAAGTAGATTTAGAGAAGGGGACTCCAGAAGCAGTATTTATCTCCTTGGACAACTGGAAACATGTGCAACAACTTGACTATGAACAACTCCCTTTCAAGTGCAAGTTTTTCCATGAGTATGGGAATTTCGCGAAAAAATGTAAGATGGAAGGAAACGAATCCTCTGGTTCAAGCAAGGAAGAACAATGGTAGGTTGTGTCAAAGAAGTTTGGTCCAGGTAGTAGTAATAATCCTCCCTCTTCTAGGCCCTAGCCTTACTCTACTGGTCCCTCCCATGGTAGGGTCAAGCCTCCGTCAAAAAACCAAAGAATCCCTTGACATGTAGTAGCAATCTCGTAAAATAATAGCTTTGAAATATCGTCAAATACAACGGATAATAGTGAGGATTATATCCCTGCATTAAGTGGTGATGGATCCACCCCTAGGGAGACTCCTTCAATCCATCCTTCTTCTAGTTTTCGTTTGGTCATGGTTGAAATACTTTCCAATATGTGAGAAGAGAAGAGGGTTGTCTTCGAAGTTTCAGTGAATGAAACCATAGCTATATCTTATTTGGGCTTGGGAACACTTCAAATATGAAGAGTGACATTTATGTAGCTAAAACTCAAGGATCCATAGCTAATAACAAGACAATAGATCTTTAGAAGAAAATTTGCCAAGAAGAACAAGCTAATATGGGTATCATGATGGGGTCACAATGAACTTTAGTTAAAATTATGGATAGCTCCAAGAAACCAAAAAAAACATGAGGTAATATTGCGCCCAAGGGGGGTTCTCTTCAAAATCCAATTAAATAATGATTTTGGTCTCTTGGAACTATAGGCATTTAAGCAGCGACCCAAAATCTATTTTTGTCAGAGACTTAAGTCAAAATGAAAATCTAGAAATACTCTTGCATCAGGAGACCAAAATGAAAGTAGAAGAAGCAGCCAAATTAGGGAAAATTTTATGGAAATCATGTGAATTCATAGTTGAAGGCTCAAGGGGGGCCTCCTCTGGTGGACTTTGCACCCTCTAGAATACTAAAGAGGTATGTCTAGATTTCTCCTTTCAAACCCAATATTGGATACTAACCAAAGTAAAATCTTTTCAAAATAACAAGCAATTTGTGGTCATCAATGTGTATATTCCAATCAATCCAATGGAGAAATATATTTGTTGGAGATATTTATTAAGTTTAAAGGTTGTGGATTTTATTGTCACTAGAGACTTTAATTTCATCCTGAACAGTGCAGAAAAGAGAGGTGGTACCTTTGGTCGGGACTCTTGTAGAGAAAAAATGGAAGAACTAATCAAAGATTGGGACTTGTTATATGTCAATCCCCAAAGAAGGAAGTTCACTTGGTCTAATATGCAATTCAGTCCTATGAATATAACTACACAGTTTGATCGATTCCTTGTTCACAGTAATTTTATTTCCCAAGACTCTATCCTCAAATCCTTCATTTCCCCTTCCATTATTTCAAATCACAAACTGATTTCCCTCCACCTTCAGAAAACTCCGGTCTATAGCCCCTTGCCTTTTCGTTTTAACCCATTATGGATAAATTATCACGAAGTGGACATGCTAGGGGAAGAGACATGGAAAAATTGGATTCATGTTACCCTGTTTTCATTTGCGAGAAAATTTTCAAGTTGGTTAAGCAACCCCTCAAACGATGGGAAAAAAATTATTTCAATCCGCCGGCCAAAGAAAAGGACAAAATCAGATGTAAGATGGAAAGAATTCAAAAAGATTTGGAGGATAAGGAAGTTACAGTCTGTTGGATCATTGTGTCATTGATGCCAATGGTTTGTCATTGATGCCAATGGTTTGATTATTTGGGAGATTGTTTGATCATATGTCATTGATGTAAATGGTTTGGATTGATTGATGTCAAGTAATTGATTGATATGATGCCCTTGATGAGAGTGATATATTGATAAAGATGGATCATTGATATGATGCCCTTTATGATAATGATATATGTCCAAGTGGAAACCAATTGATAAAGATGGATCATTGCTATGATGCATTGATGAAGATGGATCAATGAGTTGTCATTGATACATGATGCATGGTACATTGTTAGAAAGATGAAGGTCCAATGGAACATCATTGTTGTTACTGATGCATAGATTAATCTCATATGATACGGTGGTAAGATTGATACAAAGACAAATCATTATTATGTATGTCTGGATTTAATCAGAATTTTTAGAAATGTGTGAACTCCAAAGTAGTCCCCTGCCTATTGCAGAAAGCCCTCCATGGAAGATGCTTCTGGTTGGGTTTATCCCTAGAAAGAAGGAGCAGGTTGGAGGACCAATACTTGTATGCTTAGACCAATAGGATGAAATCAGCCAAGGATTTGTGGGTAGAAACTATCCTAGATGGATGAGTACTTGACATGCCATTTCAGCTAGTAGCTAGCAGGAGTATCACATAACTCCCTCACTTGTTTTGCAGGAGATTATGGGCTCCCTCACAGAGGATTGAAAGGACCCCCATGTATCCATCCATCCTCCATTCCATCCATCTCCATTCCATCCATCCATTCCTTTCCTTCCATTCCTTCCATTCCGTCCATTCCCCATTCCATTCCATTCCGGGCCCATCATCCATCCTCCTTCCTTCCTTCCATTCCATCCATCCATCCATCCATTCATTCGTCCATTCCGGTCCATTCCTTCCATTCCGTCCATTCCATTCCTTCCATTCCATCCATTCCATCCCGTCCATTCCATCCATTCCATCCTTTCCTCCATTCCATCCGTCCATCCATCCATCCATCCTCCATCCATCCATTCCTTCCCGTCCATCCGTCCATCCATCCATTCCTTCCATCCATCCATCCTTCCATCCATTTCCTCCTCCTCCATTCCGAGAATCCATTCCATTTCATCCATCCATTCCATTCCATCCATCCATCCTCCGTCCTTCCTCCATCCATCCCTTCCGTCCATCCTCCATCCATTCCATCCATCCTCCATTTCCATTCCATTCCATTCCATTCCTCCATCCATCCATCCATCCTCTCCATTCCTCCATCCATTCCTTCATTCCATCCGTCCTTCCTTCCATTCCTTCCATCCTTCCATCCTCCTCCCTCCCTCCATCCATCCATTCCTGTCCTCCGTCCTTCCATCCATTCCATTCGTCATCCTTCCATCCATCCATCCATCCATCCTCCGTCCATCCATCCATCCATCCATCCGTCCTCCGTCCTTCCTTTCCTTCCTCCATTCCTCCCTTCCTCCATCCTCCGTCCTTCGTCCTCCTTTCCAGATCCATCCGTCCTCCGTTCATCCATCCTCCGTCCATCCTTTCCTTCCATCCATCCGGTCCTCTTCCATCCATTCCATTGTCCATTCCTCCTCCATTCCTTCCTTCCATCCATCCATCCGTCCATCCATTCCATTCCATCCATTCCATCCTTTCCGTCCCTCCAGATCCATTCCACTCTCATTCCTGTCCTTCGTTCATCCATCCATCCTCCATTCCATCCATTTCCATCCATCCGTCCATCCATTCCATTCCATCCATTCCTTCCTCCATCCATTCCTTCCTTCCATCCGTCCTTCCATTCCTTCCATCCGTCCATTCCATCCATCCATCCATTCCATCCGTCCGGCCATTCCTCCATCCATCCATCCATCCTTTCCATTCATCCGTCCATTCCATCCTCCATTTCCTTTCCAGCCATTCCATTTCCATCCTCCGTCCATTGTCCATCCATTCCATTCCATCCATTCCTTCCATTCCTTCCATCCTCCGTCCGTCCGTCCATCCATTCCTCCATCCATTCCATCCATCCTCCATTCCTTTCCATCCTGTCCATCATCCATCCGTCCATCCTTCCATCCTCCCCTCCATTCCATTCCATCCCATTCCATCCATTCCTTCCTTCCATCCCTTCCTTCCATTCCATCCATCATCCATTCCCTACTCTAGGAGCCGGAGACAGCTAGGAGGAGGAATGTATACCATTGATGTCAAGAAGGGGAGGATAATCCACATTGATGTGATTTTTTGTCTATTGATGGGGAGGAAGTTAGTATGGAGATAGTCCGTGCCTATTGATGTAGAGCTTTCCTTGTCTACATGTTGACATCAATAATTGATGATTGGAGTTGACATCGGTGTTGGTAGTACCACAATTACCAAGGGATATTGTTGGATCATGTTGTCGTTAATTGATGCCAATGGATCTTTGATTATTTGGAAGTTATTTGGATCATATATCATTGATGTAAATGGTTTGGTTTGATTGATGTCGTTGATTCAGTGTCAAGTAATTGATTGATATAATTCCATGATGAGAATGATATATTGATAAAGATGGATCATTGATATGAGTACTTGCTATGAAATGATATAATATGAAGTGGAAACCAATTTGATAAAGATGGATCATTATGATGCATTGATGAAGATGGATCGATGGAGTTGTCATTGATACATGATGCATGAATTGATATATATGATACGATTGATAGATTGAGTACAAGACAAGATCATTATTGTCTTATCATGGTTGATAGGTGCACAAATGGATGAACTCCAAGTGGTCCCCTTATGGTAGAAACCCTCCGCAGGAAGGCGCTTTACAGGTTGAGTTATCTTGGAAGAATGGTTGGAGTTATGCTTGTATGTGGAATAATCAGATCAATATCAATAAAGTAGAGTTGTTGGTGAAACTATCCTAGTTGTATAGTTCTTGTCATTTCATTCCGTTGGTATGTGGAATGTCACATAACTCCTCACTTGAGTTTGAGAGTTATGGCTCTCTGAAGTTGAAGGACCCCCATATAAAAGCTTGAATCCCCCAAGGTCAAAAAAGTCAAAGTGCTTGAAAGAAGAAATCATTTATTTAAAATGATAAATTCATTAGCTAGAATCAAAGGAAAGTTATTTAAAATTATTAAAGATCAAGGTGAAATAAAATCAAAGGAAGGATATTTCTAGATGTTGAGTATCGGAGACTTTCTATTCATGGAAGTGGTTAACCCTAAAATAAAGGAAATAGGTTAAGTGACCTAAAAAAAAAAAAAAAAAAAAAAAAAAAAAAAAAAAAAATGGGTTAAGTGGCCTAGAGATAGAAATTATAAAATATTAAGTTAGGATCTCTTGTAAAATGTACATTTGACGGGAATCCTTTGTGGATCAATGGAGAGCTTTTATGAATATCTTTTGGAGTATTGATGGAGCTTCTTGTAGAGAATCTGTGGTGTGGATCTCTTGGGCATGATTGAGATCTAATGCAGGAAGAGGAAGTGAGGAGGAGGATCTCATGGGTAGCATCAAAGTTTACATGGAGTCGGAGATATTGACATCTTTGATTCACAAAAGACCATATTTTTATACTTACCTTGGGTTATCAGTTATTATAGGGTGAGTGTACATGGGTATTCTAATAATAGAGTGTGGTGAATAATAGATTTGTGTTTGAGCTGGTATCAAGCTCTTGGATGATGAGAGGCCGGTTCGGATCTGCATTCTATGGCTCAGATCTATCACTAAGACAGTATAGTTACATTATTATCTTGATAGATGCTATTGTTATTTGTGATAATATTTGTAGATGTAGGAGTCTTGAGTAGCAGCTTCTGCCATTCTGGCTCAATTTTGGATTTGATTTGAGTGGATGGAGTAGGCAACACTCATGATTCGATATGGCTTCTATGATGTGGCTCAATTTGGTTGATTTGGTGGATGGAGTGAGCAACACTCTTGTGATTCAGTAGTGACATGATTGCTATGGTATACTAGTTATTTATACATGATTGAGATAACATTCATATTGATTTATTGTGGAACATGAGCAAGCTATTGGAGAGCTTGGATGTGTTGTGACTGGCTGTGGGTCAGTTTGGACAGTGGAAGACAGAAGAGAAAGTGATTGTAGGTTGTAGAGGATCTGAGCATGTGAAGCAAAGCAAAACCCTAGTTGCTTAGAAGCATATGCTTGTTACATCATACACTGGCCACGTTCACACGCGGGATGTAGTGAGCCAGAGAGCGTACACACGCGGGCTACACTATTGATAGGTCGCGTACCTGTTGACAGATTGATATCTATTGAGGATTGTTGCCTCATCTCAGTTGGTGCTGAGAATGTAAGTTGAGTCTTGCATATAGAGCCGGTGCTCTTGTAGAGTTGTACTCTATTCATTTGTTGCTGATAAACCCCAAGGATTGTAGTCCATGATAAAAAGAAAATTATACATACATCTTGTGTTCTTTGTTTCCATTGTGATGATGACTTGTTGATGATATATTGTTGATATGTGCCTACATCTAACTAGTTAGAAATGACAACAATGGGTAATGAATAAATGTTGAATGCTAATTGATGAGTTTTTGTGCAAGAGGGAAGTTTTGGGAAAAAGAACCCCACACTCATTCACCCCCCCTAAGTGTGGTAGGTGTGTCCAACACAGTCAGTTTGCAAAAACAAGAAATAAAAATCCAAACCTAATAACAAAAAACACTAAGGCAAGAGGAAGAGTTGTGGCGCCTAAAATTGTGTAGTTTATGGTTAAAAGTTGGTGACAAGAACACAAAACGTTTTCACAATCAAGCCAAGGTTAGGATTTCTAGAAATAATATGTCAAGAATAAATTAAGAAGATGAATCAAAGGTGACAGACTTTGAAGATATCAAGGTGGCAGCCAATTCTCACTTTGTTTCCCTTTATTAGTCCCTGCCTCAAGCCAAGGCAGGGACTCTAGCTTTTACCTAGCAGTCAACAATCGTTGACGGCGTATTAATAGATGCATTCTGTGAATTAATTGGTCTGTTTTGTAACATTTTTACTACAATTTTGTCAATGTTTTCCAATTTTTCTATTCATTTTTTTTTTCAAATTAAAATTATTTTTTTAATTTTTTAAAAATTATATTCTTAATTTTTGATTGGTTGATATTATAGGATGGGACTTAATTTCCCCCGGTATGCATGAAATTATTTTTTGGCTTTTTCAGAACTAAAAAATAATTTTTATATAAAAAAATTCAAAAAATGTTAAAACTTCCACTTATAGTGATAATGAGCTGGGAGTTGGACACGGTATTAAGATGGGAGCTAGACATGCTTGTTGAGGCTCCAACAAGCCTTATGTATCTCAAAGGCTGCAATGGGTAAGTTTTCTTGATGCATAATTCATTTCTTTGTTTCTAATCTTACTTATAGTCAAGATACCTAAGAAATGCTCTTTAACTTATTCAATTCAAAGAAAATGCACTCCTTGAAGCATAGTCGATCCAATGTCCATCATTGCACCAGCCTGAATGGAAGAGAAATCCAATTTGTATGTGGCCTTATGCCCCTATGCAGAAGCAATCTATGCTTGATGTGTAGCATTTGCTTGGGTATTAACAAAGCGCCACTATAGCCAGCGATTCTGCAACAAACACAGGTGATGCATAACTTCCTCCTATGCAGTTGCGTTGGTAATATTGTTGGTTGTATTTGTCGAATAATCTATCTAACCTATTGTTCTTAATGAGACGGTGGTCCTACCTTTCCCACCTTTACTTATTTTTTTGCTTATGTCTTTGCTAGTGGTGGAAAGTCTGGAATTAGATTCTTTTTATATTCAGTTACCTCCAAGTTTCATCAACAGTTGAACACCATTTATAAGGGGAAGAAGAGGGAGGGTTTTTCAAGGAAAGGCCCTTGAGCATAGCGAAGAGAAGGATATAACATTTCCCTCTATTGTTGGGCGAGGTGATTGCATTGAACTGATGGTCTTCAATACGCCAAGCAAAGGTTTACGCCAAGGGTGCCCTCTTTCTCCCATTCTCTTCATCATTATGGTAGACACTCTAAGTATGAAATTAGAGCATGAAAGAATTGTTGGAAATTTGTCGAGACTATAGATATTTTGAGGTGCTAAAAGTATGAACCATTCACAATTTGTGGATGGCACTCTTTTGTTGGGAGGAGCCTCTATTATCATTGCTTATGGATTCAAGCAAGTGCTAGATTGCTTTGTTGATGCTTTTGGTGGAGCTATCAATAATAGAAAAGGTCAGATCATAGGTCGGAAGTCAAAGCCCCAAATAATGCAAGATATATCGAGAATTTTTCAATTTCCTCTAAAAAATGGTATTAATTTAATTATCTTAGTATACCCATCTCTTTGAAGAAAAATTCATCTCAAGAATGGTGGCACATTATTGAAAAAATAACTCTGAAATTTATTCAATGGTGAACCTAGTGGTTAAATCGTATTGGAAGAGTCACTCTCATCAAAACAATTTTTACAGCTCTACCTCTATATGAATTCTCTGATATGTTGGCTCCTTTTGGCATAATAAATCAGATATCTATGAGGGTAAGAAAATTCTTATGGCAAGGAGGAAAGTCCAATGAAAAGAAGTTTCATCTTGTAAATTGGAACCAAGTCAAATGTTCCATGGAAAGGGGGGGTTTAGGAATTCGAGATCTAGAGATTATGAGTACAACCATGGGTGAAAAAATGTTATGGAGGTTGATCATAAAGAAAATTGATTGGTGGAAGCATGTAATTTGGAAAAAATATTTTACAGAAACAAGGCAAAGATTCTTAGAGAGTCTGCCTAAAATTATCAAGGCCTCTCAATTCTTCAATCTTCTTATTTTGCCCATCCCTTCCATATGTTAGAATTGTACATAGATCTTGTGGAATGGTATGCATATAAATTAATGGGAGGATAACATCCCTAGAAAATCACAACTTTCATCTTTCCTCTTGGGTAGACTTGGCACCTTTGCAAGTTGGATGGATGAGCAAGATTTTGGTTCTCTTTTTGACATTTCCTCTTGGAATGTCAATTATAGGGTCACACACCCGACCCATAAGTACCTTTTTAAGGGATGGGGTATAATTTTTTCTCTGATCTAAACCTAATACCCATGTCCCAGCAATTACTAAAGTCTTTACTTTCTCTTTTCCCTCTTAGAAGTAGTTTAACACTAACTCAATAAATTACTCATATGATAATTATGAGTAATTATATTATAACACAATGAGGATAATTTCTCCATAATATATTTAAGTTGATTAACATTAATTAAGGTATATAATTCAATTCCTCCATGCCGCATTTTCACGTATTTTAACATATATATCTAAATATATGCATATTTATTTATTTAATGGGAAAAATGATTAACTATATTCAACCACAAATTATCCTTTTATTAATTATATTATAATATAATGTATTTAATTATATTATAATATGATTAATTTATATCAAAGTGGCACTTAGGATTATCAATACCAATTAATACCTAAGCCTTCAGAATTCAGAGAAGATTCCACATCTGGATTTTATGAACCCAAATCTCTCGAACATCGGAGTTCCGGAGAGGGTCCCACTCATATTGCGCCTTTATAATTTATCATATCATCATATAATATAATTGATTCCACATAACGTTTATTATAACGTTGGGATATGGGAAAAATAGGTTCAGCCTACGGCTATTTTGCTCCTATGCTCTATCTTCCCCAACATCTCGGAGTCCCGAAGCTCTGAACTCCCAGAGCCCCAAACTCCCAAAGGGTCCACACTTACGCATGACTTTGCATTAAACATTAAATTAAAAAGGGTAAATAGGTTTTGTACTTTATTATGTTCCAATATCACAACATCTCATTTAAAATATATAATATTATATTACATCTTTTTGGATATTGCGCCCAAGTTTACAAGGTCTCCAATATTTTATTAATATTTGAAATAAGGGAGAGACGAAGATAACTATGGGTCAATCCCCTTCAGCTCTCCCACACATCTTGTATACTCAATTATCTCAGATCCCCAAAGTCCTGAAACCCCGAAGTGGCCCCACTTATGCATGTTTCTACATTATTTAATATTTAAAAGGGGTTGGCTTCGTTCACGTGTCACTAATTTAATAAATATTACTATAATATAATATATTATATTATACCTCTCAAAATTCTCACCAGGGTTAAACAATATCTAGTATTACATTTAATATTCAATATTGTAATGAAGGAAAAGATATATGGGTCCATTTGGCTCTTCTAATAAATTCTTCATTCTCATATAACCCAGAGTTCCGAAGGGGACCCACTAGAATTACACCGTAACATAAATACAATGATTTATTTTGACTTATAATATTATATGTATGATGTAATAAGGGTGTATTGTATTAATTTACGTTAATGGATCATTTTGATTACCATACAATCCAATTAATTATATTTCTTATCTTTTGCAACCATGCACAAGGAAGATAAGGTTCAGGCCTTTGACGACTTTGCTTCATGAGTTCCATCACCCCAAACACCCCAGAGCCGCGAAGTCCCAAAGTTTCGAAGACCACGAGATGGTTAAATCATTTGGTCACCATTTATTCTATGGTGTGTTTGACATTAAAATGATAATAATAATTATATTATTTTGGTCTCAGGTCTATTACATTATTTTGGTCTCAGGTCTATTACGCTCCAGAAACTTTAGCCTCCATTTTCATAATAAAATAATAATAATATGTATATATACATATATCTTCATGTCCCTCTGTGGTTTTATTACCTGGAGAATTTAAATGAATTTAATTTTTCTTAGAGGAAATAAGAAAATGATAAATATAAATTTCGAGTCTTTTAAAGAGATTTAATAAAAGTTTATATTCCAAGGAGTTTTCTCCATCTTATAAATTAAAATATAATTATAATCTCTCATTTCTCGTGGGTAAAAGAGTAGAATTTTATTTCCTTATTACTGTGTTTTACTACTCTTACTAAATTTAAGGAAATGGTCCTAATACAAAGATTTACCTTCACGGTAAATTCAATCTTTCTACTAGGATTTACTGCCCACCAAAATTTAAGGGGATTCTTCCCAAAATTTAGGAGATTTAACACAATTTAAACATAAATGTTTGTTTATGTCCCAAATAGAATTTTGAGAACTTTTGTATTTTAATTCATTTAGACCAATTTCATGTTTATGTCCTAACTATTTTTCCTCAATAATTATTTATAAGGACTCTTAATATTTTCCCATATTTGGGATTATGTCCTAAATTCCACACAGACTTGATATCCTCTAACTTTTCTAGTAGGGGATTTGAGGACATACTAAAATGGAGCACTATTACGTAGAAAAATCACTATCTCTTATTTCATAAGTGTTATAGATATTTGTAACTGTTCATTCATCAATTCCCAAGCATGCATTAAATTGTACAACACATTCAACTACAACATCCACTCCCATAAATATTATTTCAGCACACAGATAGTCAAGAGATAAGAAATTAAACCAAAAGAGCTTCAGCTAAGAAATTCTTTTTATTTTGCTTAAATTTCTCAAGTCACTTTTGTCATAAATTAAACTTACACATCTCTTGAAACACAGTCTGTAACTTTCTCTAAACTTGACACTACAGAGATTTAGCAAAAAATACTTATCTAGGACCCAGAAAATGTTGCAACTGCTAACAGGGGTGCCCTTTTCCTCCCAACCGTAGGCACAGCAAATCCTGGATGGATTTACTATTGGCCACCCCCTAGCCAGGTCATGATGCTCTGAGAGAGACTCTTCCTTTTGTTCAACAACAACCAAGGATGTAGATCGCTCTCCACTTCCCATAGGAATTTAGCAGAGCATTTCTCTCTCTACCAATCAAAAGGGTTTGCAATGAGTGTTTCCTCAGTAACTCATCATCTTTGTAACCTCGTTTATCAGCTTGGTTAGAAAATGTTTCTCAACAATTCCCATACCCAGAACAAATGTTTTTTCCAGTTATCTTCGAAACTAGAGAGTTTCACATGCTCTCCCTCTTTAGAAAAAGGTCACCATACTCACCCCTCTACCCTCCCCTCTCTTCCCATGATTTTCATTTTATTTCCTACCTTCTTTTGCAAGATTTTGTGGGTCAAATCCCCCAATTCATGGGTCATCCTAGAATCCTGTGCATGGGTACTTTTCTTCTCATGCTTATGAGGCAAGGCAGTTCTGGTACAAAACCCATTCTTGTTCATAAGTGTGGGAAGTTGATATTTCAACTACCAACTTCCTCCATTAATCACAATTCTAGAAAATGGGCAATCTATATTTTACTTGAATTTTAAATTGGCAAGGGAAATTTCCTCATTGTTTCCCTCTCATGGCATCATGACTTGTATAGGAAATCCCCCTCAGCAGTTGTCCAACATTTTCCTTTTTACATTAGTAGCATAAATATTTACACTATCGTTTTAGCAAAATATAGTTATATTTACAAGTTGGGGGAAATAAGGATATTACAATCCTCTCCCCCTTAAAGGAACATTGTTCTCAGTGTTCTTTTCATCTCAGCAACACCATTCATGCCTCATGCTTCAGTTGCTTTAGTGACATTTCCCTTTTATCCACTTGGTCCTTTTGGAGACTATTGGCCTTTGTCACATGCCTACAATGATTTCAAACAACAAGCATATTAATAAAATTTCATGCAAAAATATTTTACTATTTTTCAAAACTCAAGAGGAAATACTTATATCAACACAATACTTAACTGTGCAATTTCATGGATCTGCATCTAGTTTTTTTTATTACTAACTTGGCCCATTGTTTTTAATAATATTGCCAACTTAACGAGAACTTTGTCGAGTTCTGGTTTTTTCAAGGGTCCTATTTTTTACCACATTTTGAAAAATGGTGCTACCGGTAGCACCCCTTTTCATTTTGAGGTAGTTTTTTTATATTTTAAATCTTCTTGTCTATAACGGATCCACATTTTGTTTCTAAAATGCTTGTTTTTTTAACTATTTTCAAATTTTCCTAAATCATTTTTTTTGTTTTTTAAATATTTGTTTTCCAACTATTTTCATTTTTTTCTAAATCCTTTATTTTTTTCTTTTTATCAATGTTCTTTTTTATGATTTTTAATGATACTAAAAATGTTATAAAAATATTATATATGATTCACCTTTTTGAAATTAAGATTTTTCATACAAATATGTCTAATTATATTTAATTCATGGTGCCATAGTTTTTAAATATAATGTAAAATTGTATTTTTAACACACTTTTTATTTTTTCATCAATATATAGCAAATAATTGTATCTAAATAACACTATTTTTAAATATTTAGCAAAAACATATACATTTCAAAGCAACTTATAACAAAAAACCTATACATTTTGGAAGCTTTCCACTATAAATAATGTGTCACATAAAGCGTTTTTATGGTAAATCACATAAAAAGAAAAGTAAAAAGAAAATAATAAAAAAATATTCATCATAAAACAACAATAGATGCATATTTGTTCTTATTTTAAAATATGAAAGTCAAAACATTACAATTATAACTCATAAAAATTTTGCAAAATTCAGCATTGTCTTCAAGGGCATCCTAAAACTAATCAACAATGTCATATATCCCAAATTCATCATTCTATAGACACATCATCATTTTCTTGGACATCATTATGTGCTTCCATTGGCTCATTTGGCTCATGTTGCTCTTCCATTGAGTTATTAATATCCACAAGTTCTGCAAAGTGATCTTTTCCAAGCAGACCTCTTAATGGTACTTGAGGTTCCTGTGATATTTTTGTCACCTTTGAGTCATTAAAATATTCTTTTCTCAAGCCAATTTCTTGCATTTCATATGGAAGAGCTCGAATAGTATTAATTATTTGTTGAATAAAACCGCATTGCACTGCGTCACTTTCAATGGCTATGCAATTCCTTCCTTTTTGTAAGCAACATGCTAATGTTGTACCTAATCACCAAATACAAAATAAATAATTAAAGTAAACAATGTAAAACAACATAAATTAAAAATTAATAAAGAGTGAAGTATGATTTCATAAATGTTATATCATAAATCTTACCTAAATCAGAGAACAAATCCAAAACCCAATCTCCTTCATTTGAAAATGTATCTATAAGATAATTAATTAGTGCTTGTGGCTTTTGATAAATGTTATCGATCTCTCCTTTGAAATCATTTTCATCATATGTTAGCTTTCTAGTCACAGCATTGTAAACCAATAAACTACTAGGCTTATTTCCATCATTTACATTGTAAAGAATAGATTCATAAGTATCATCTTTTGCCAAGCTTGCAAGATTTATACTTTCAATATCAATTAACTTGTAAATGGTTCACTATTGGAGCTATGAATATTAGGTTTTTTCCTGTAACATAAATAAATACAAATTCAATTAACTTGTGAATTAATAAAATAGATTTCTAATTTTAATCGCTAAACATATAATTTCAATATCTTACCAATAAAGTTTCATTATTGTCTTAATTGTTATCCCTTTTTAAAAATGAAAATTCAAAAATAAAAATAATTGTTATAACCTAAAGTAGTAATAATTGTTGTAACCTTAGAAGCACACTAGAGTAGTGGATGGCTTAGAACAATGGATGACTTATGCAATATTGAGCTCATAATTTTAATAACTTCAACTATTAATAATTTTAATAAGATTTAATAAAATTGTGTGATAATGAAATTATAATATTAATAATTTAAATAAAATCTTACATACATCCAGATGCATATGTTTAGAGTAAAAAAACAAAAAAAAAAATTACTAAAGTAAAAATCATATAAAAAAATTAAAACCCAAAACACTTCTTTAAAAAACAAAAACCACATAAAAAAACAAAAATTTAAAAACAAAATTTAAAACGAAACAAAAAAAAATTAAAACTAAAATTAATTTTAAATCTTTTAAATTAAAATTAATTTTAATTAAAAACCTATCCCTCTTTTTTTAAATGGAAATTGACATTTTACCATTTAAAATTATAAATAACGTTGAATATTCCTTTCTTTTAAAAGGACTTATCCCATTCTAAAATGGAAATTCAAAAATAAAAATAATTGTTGTAACCTTAGAAGCACACTAGAGTACTGGATGGCTTAGACCAGTTGATGACTTATGCAATATTGATCTCATAATTTTAATAACTTCAACTATTAATAATTTTAATAAGATTTGATAAAATTGTGTGATAATGAAATTATAATATTAATAATTTAAATAAAATCTTGCATACATGACATGTAACTTGGTTGTGCGGCCCCAGGGGTGATGCCCAACATCACCCTCTCCAATAATAAACAATTATCATAATCTCCAGATGCATATGTTTAGTGTTATGCATATGTTTAGAGTAAAAAACACAAAAAAAAAAAAATTACTAAAGTAAAAATCATATAAAAAAATCAAAACCCAAAACAATTCTTAAAAAAACAAAAACCACATTAAAAAAAAAAAAATTAAAGGAAACAAAAAAAATTAAAATTAAAATTAATTGTAAATCTTTTAAATTAAAATTAATTTTAATTAAAAACCTATCCCTCTTTTTTTAAATGTAAATTGACATTCTACCATTTAAAATTATAAATTACATTGAAAATTCATTTATTTTAAAAGGACTTATCCCTTTCTAAAATGGAAATTCAAAAATAAAAATAATTGTTATAAATTGTTGTAACCTTAGAAGCACACTAGAGTAGTGGATGACTTATGCAATACTAAGCTCATAATTTTAACAACTTCAACTATTAATAATTTTAATAAGATTTAATAAAATTGGGTGATAATGAAATTATAATATTAATAATTTAAATAAAATCTTACATACATAACATGGGACCTGGCTAGGACTATGGGAGGGCGGATAATAAACAATTATCATAATACAATGATCATAATCTCAAGATGCATATGTTTAGTGTTATGCATATGTTTGGAGTAAAAAACACAAAAAAAAAATACTAGAGTAAAAATCATGTAAAAAAATCAAAACCCAAA